>PVKE010026928.1:0-21963 GCA_004027555.1 Craseonycteris thonglongyai
ATTTTTATTGTTTTTGACAGAGAGAGAGATACAGAGGCAGAGAGAAGGGGGAGGGCCCCGAACAGTCTCCATAGTTGTACATCATTGGTTTTCCACATAGTTTCATTCCACAGGTGGGAGCGAGGCTGCATAGGGCAGGAACTGGGCAGGGGTCTTCACCCTGGTGAGAACTGAACTGGGGGCACTCCCCAGTTCAGCACATGGGTCCACACAGGCCGGGGCTGGGATTCGATCCTCGGTCCCTGGGGCTGCAAAGTGAGCGCTTAACCCACTGAGCCATCCCGGCTTCCCCAAGGTATTTTTTAAGAATGTTTCTCCCTTAGGGTTTGTCTCTGATATGTCCTCACGAATTGACTAGAGTTTTGGACTTGGGGAAGAAGACCACAGATGAAGTGCTTTTCTCACTGTATCATGTCAGGGAGTGTGCATAATGTCAGTATGACCTATCATGAGGTTATACTGACTTTGATCACTTCATTAAGATGACATCTGCCAATTTATTTATTTATCTGTTGATGGACATTGAGGTTATTTCTAGTGTGGGGATTATATTAGTTTGGGAAGGCTGCCATAACAAAAATATCACACACTGGGTGGCTTAAACTATAGAAATATATTTTCTCACAGTTCTGAAGGCTTCTCACAAATTTTGATATGTTGTGTTTTTAGTTTAAGTTCAAAATGTTTTCTACTTTCCTTTTTGATTTCTTCTTTGACCCATGGTTTTTTAGAAGCATGTTATTATTTCAAAAAATTAGTTTTTCCATAGATCTTTCTATTAGTGTTTTCTGATTTTATTCCATATTAGTCAGAGAACATATGGTAAAATTTTAATCCTTTAGATTTATTGAGATTTGTTTTATGGCCCAGAATATGGTCAGTCTTGGTAAATATTAAATGTGCTCTTGAGAAGAGTGTATATTCTGCTATTGTTGGGTGGAGTCAAATAGGTTGATAGTGTTGCTTGAGTTTGCTTATATTTTTGCTTATTTTCTGTCTACTTAATTATTGAATTAAAGCGAGGTACCTTAGAAGAATATTGAAATCTCTGTTTGTAATTGTGGATTTGTCCATTTGTCTTATGGTGTTGGTCTTCACATGTCCAGAAATTGTTGCCAGATATTGTATGTAAAGGGCCATATATGTTTCAGGTGATGTTATTTTACATCATAGACAATTCACCTTTTAATTTTTTGGGTTGATAAAAAAGGCTGATCATCTCATTTTAGTATGGGACTGAGTGTTGGGGGTAGAGTGGGCACAGTAGAAGTGTGTTACAGTTTTGTTTAGATTTAACCTATCATTGATTTGCTCTCTTTCTTAGGGCAAGACCTTCCAGGGGTTTAATTGAGAAACAGGAGTTTATTTTTCTGGAGATTAAGTTCTGCCCTTAAGAGGTCTTCAGTTGAGTGTTCAGTCTCTCACCCCAAGCAGCTTCAAAATTTGCATACATCTTAAGGGGATATGGAAACTGGGTACTTCCATTGAACCCCTGAAATATCCAATTTGTCTTCCTACAGCTCCACTTATATAGCAGAATCTCTGCTGATTTCCCTGTTCCCTACCCTAGGACCTTCTACCCCAGGGCCAGCCCTGGATTCTCAGCCTCCAGCTATATAGTCAACAAGTATTTCCAGGGCAAAAATATCTATAGATCTAGATGAAGTCATTCCTTCTAAGGCCATCAACTCTTATTTGTTTTAGTTTCGGTCTCCTGCTACTGGTAGATACTGTGTTATACTTCCTTTTAAAATTTATACTGTACCTTGTTTACTGTGATTTCACTGTTTTTAGAATATAAATCAGTTTTCAAAGGCAAATTTTATCTTATTTACTATTATTATCCTAAACATATGAATCAATTTTCAAAGAAAAGAAAAAAAAAAAGTGGTTTTTAGGCCTTTGACTTCTGTTACTATGGGAGGCTAGATATTTTATAGCACCCCTTAAACCAAAGGAGATACTGGAAGAGGTTAAAATTTTAAGATATCACTGGACTTGCAATAAATAAAGAAAAGTCTCAGAGATGCCAGAATAGCTCAGCAGGTTGAACACTTGCCTTGCAACCACAAGGTCCCGGGATCAAATCCAGGCTCAACAGACAGTATTTATCTATGATCTTTGACAAAATAGAAACACACAAGTTGAGCTCCATATTCAACACAACTCTTTTGCCTGGGAACTCTTTCCAAACCATGGTGCAGAGAGGTGGAACCTAAGCAGAGTATAACATCTTGCTGAGCTGAGGAAGCAGAAATCAGAGTTCCAGATTACAGTAGCAGCTGTAATTTGTGACACAGGGTAGAAGAGAGGAGAGCTATGCACAAAAAGGTAACTCAAAAAAATATGAGATTCCCTTAATGAAAATCCAGTCTTTGGCTGAATGCTAAGCTGTATGTGCACAGGACAACATCCACAATGCCTGGGATAAGACAACTACTTGTAGGTTGTAAGAACAGCGATACCTGGAGTCATACAGTACTGGGAGATATTAAAGTTTGGACCAGAAAAAGTAGAGAGACCTTGATGTTTACTCTGGGGCTTGAGTTTGGATCCTGAAACTTCCATGTCTTAAGAACAGGGCTATTTTAGTTGTCAAATAAGGGAACTGTAGACCAGCCCTGAAAAAATGAAAAACAGATCTCTGACAAGATCAAGCTAATCCAAACTGACTTCCAGGGAAAGGAACTAATTAAGTCTTTAACCATTTTTGAAGGAAGACAACAAAATCCAAGACACACTACAATGTAGTATCTATAGTGCACTACATTCAATAAAAATTACTAGATGTGAAAAGGACAATGTGATAAATCACTAGGAGAGAAAGACAAAAAGTAGAAATATATTCAGGTCTGGAAGAGACCTTTAAAAAAAGGAGTTCACAATTGCTATTATAAACATATGAACTCCTTGAGAGTTAAAAACCATGCCTTTTCCCAAGGAAGCAGTATAAGTTGGTGGCTAGGAATATAGGCACTGGTGTTAAGTATATACCTGGGTTCAAATCTCAGATCTGCCATTTGTTAATTATGTAAAATTTGGGAAGGTATTTAATGTGTTTGAACCTTGGTGTACTGAGCCTTAAGATGGGTAAAAAGAATATCTTCCTCAAAGAATTGTCCAAGAATCGAGATATTCTACAAGGAGTAAGAATGTAACACATGAGTAAGAGCTCTGTATTATTACTCACAACACAGCACAGACTGGCTTATTGTAGGTATCCAATATTTTGAAGGAGGAAAGGAATGAATGACTCCAGGGGCCAGTACCAAGCCCAGTGGCACTTGTGTCTGCTCTGAATGCTGGCAACCAATTGGGGTGGCATTAGTGAGCAGTATGTTGTCAACTCCACTCAAGGCACCAAGCAACTGGGCAAATGAAGAAGGGGAAAGCAACATCTGTAGTCTAGCTTCTGGGGATGAGAAGACTGCCAAGAACACAAGTTGTGCTGAGTACTCCCATTTCAGGTGCCACTTCAGGAAGGGCCGAGGGCTGAACAGTGCCCAGCCCAGCTGGAAGCACCATGTTTATCTGTTGCTCTATTACTGATTAACAGTAGGCACCCCACTTGCCACACCCTCTTGCTCAAACAAAATTAAATTTAAAAATAACATTACTTCTGGAAGACCTGTACAAAGTGCAGGAACCTGGTCTGTGGGTGGGAGTTGGTGAGAGTTGGGAATCAGAAAACACTTTGTAACTGTTTACTTTGAGAAAGAATCAGATCCAAGTTCTCCTCCAAAGAGTGGAAGAAGATGGGGAGCCTTCAGAAGTGGGTGTGGAAAACTGATGTGGGATCAAAACCTAACGACATGGAATCTGAACATTTTGTGTTACAAACTGTGACCCTCATGGAACCTCTTTCAGCCATGCCCAAGAAATGTCTGAAACTCAGAGGCATATTAAGTTTGTGGGAAGAGCATTAGCAGGCCTTCAGTTTTATTTTGGGGGTTACCATTATCTCCCTATGTACATTTCCTGATCTTCCGGGCTTCAGAAGTAGACCAACTAGATCAGCACCTCCCACTGTTTCCCCAAGATGTTAACAGGTATTATGGAAAAAGGGTTCTGTTAATCAGTATTTCCTAAACTGTCATATGTGAACCATTGTTAGATGAGATGACTTCAGGAAGTTCTTGATTGAAGTTAACATTTTTTTCATTCTAATTAATTTTGGCAAATTATCCTAGCTTTCCATTCATAGTAGTGCTATCAAATGACATTTACAATGTTTCTTTTAAAAATTGAGTGGATTTAAAGAAAAAGATTAAGTCAATAATAGTACAGATCATCAGCAAATATGGCAAAAAGCATGAAAGTGGTACACAAATGACTAAAATTTGAGAAAAGTTCTGTTAAACCAAATGAAACTGGCTTATCTGTTGCAGAACTATTCAGAGATTTTGTCATGTTGATGGACATTTTGCCTCTTCAAGAAGAAATTAGGCATCAAGCTTTTCTTTAATTCGTTTGACTCTAGAACCCCCTTTTTCTTTAAAATAACAGAGTATCTTGTTAGATTCTTAGTCTGGAGATTTCACTTCAGGAAATGCTGATGCGAAATAGGAAGGTGGCTTTTAGAGCTGATCTTCAGATTTTGATTCCTTCTTCTCTCCTACATTTGATGGAAAGTCTTAGAAGAAAGTACAGGGATGAAACTGAAAATGGTCATTTAAGGAGATTTATATAATGGTTAAAAGCATATTAGCTGCTAAATGCAATGTGGTACACTGGATTGGATCCTGGAACGGAAAAAGGACCTTAGTTGGAAAAAACTAATGAAATCTAATCTGGAGTTTAGTTAATACTAGTTAAGACTAGCAATATATGTCTGGAGTTTAGATAATAATAATGTACCAAATTTAGGTACTTTCTTAATTTTGGTAATGTAACATGGTAATGTAAGTAAGTTGTTAACAATAGGGGAAACTAGGTGCTGGGTTCAGAAGTTGTGCCAGCAGGCAGTGGATGGAGTTATGAGGTCTAATAGGGAAGTCCACCAAGCCTGGTGACATTCCCTCCTCACTCCTTTGCCTGGTCTTGCAGTGCTCAGCATGAAAGGACAAGGGCTAAAATGAACTCAGCGGCAAGAGAAATCACATTAGCTCACCAAATTCTTGCTTAGGCCCTTTCATGTGCTTTGTTGGTACCAAATTTGGCCCAGGAAGACAGTCCTGAAAACAGTGAAGTGGCAGGAGGGTGGGAGGGGCTTGTTTTTACCCTCCTCTCTCACTTTTTGTACTGGTCACTCAGCTCTCCCAGTCACAGCTTGGCCCCTTCACCATTTGTCAACTTCAAATTAAATTTAGGGCCCAAGTCCCCTTGAGGCCAGAGAGAGTAGCATTCTCTTCTAAACTAAGGACCTGAACATGCTCACCCATATGAATGTAGAAAGCTGCAGGCAGTCAGGTTGAGGCAATAAAATCCTTGGCAGGTGTTGGTGGACAAGGCAGATAGATTGAGGAGGAGAAATGTTCTGGCTGAGAGAGGCTGTGGTTCTGTAACTCTGCTAACCTTCCCAGAGCCTGTCTGGGTGATAAATGGGTGGAGAAGAGAGAAGTAACTACCTAGTTCTATGTGCAGACAGACTGGCATTTATTACAGGCTTATCACAAAAGTCTACAAGTGGTTATATTTCACAACTAACAGTTACTGGAGGGGTGGAAGGAAATTGAGACCTAAGAGAAACTGAAAGGTAGATAAGCATCAACAAAAGCAACAAAAAAAATTATTTTATGAAGGGCTTCTCTTGAGCACACTTCTCAGAGAATTTTGGTCCAGCCAAGATGTTAACAGAACCATCAAGGTAAAATTTATGCTCATCAATACTAATTAACATGAAGATATGTAATCCTTGAGATTTCCTCAGGGTAGTATAAATATGAGCTGAAGGAGATGGTGCTGGGAAGGAAGGAGAAAGACAATGGGGGAGACCTGGTTTGGACAATGAACTTGACTGGGAGGTAAAGGCTCAGTGTATTTAGAATCACATGTAGGCAAAATTTTACAATCTTTTTCAGCTAGTTAGAGAAATGCTATTGTTTCTTTATATATTAATATGTTTCTAGCTACTTCACCGAGTCCATTTATTAATTTTAATACTTTTAACCAGTGCTTTTTTTGTTTTCTAATGCTAAAACTGCATTATCTACAGATAATGATTTTTGTTTCTTCCTTTTGATGTTCATGCCTTTAATTTCTATTTCATATCTTATTGCATTAGAAGAATTATTAACACAGTAGATAATAATATTAATGATAAACATTATTATTTTGAAAGGAATTCCTCTCATGTTTCTCCTTTAATTGTATTTAGTTTAGATTCATTGCTGTTTATGATATCATACCATTTTCCCACATATTGGCTCATCTCTTCCCTGCCAATTTAACTCCTACCCATTCTACATAGATCCTCTGAACTCTCATTACTCTCACAAAGTGTGTGTATACCAAAGCATGTGTAAATAAACACCTACCTAACCTGATTGTAGTTTGTTGGGGTTTTTTTTGGGTTTTTTTTTACAGTTTATAAAGGACTTTCATGTACAAATTCTCATTTGATGCTCTTGACTTACTATGGAGTAAGTATTATTAGGACTTTCATTTTAGATATTAAAAGTTTCAATCTTTGTGTGGCTGAGCAACTAGCCCTAGGACATACAGTTGATAACAATTTTGCATTTTAGGGAAAATATTCTTATATCCCAAGGAATTGCAAGAGTTAAGACAGTCCAAAGTGTCATCTCCAACTTGTAAATAAGGTATAGAAAAGCATTTTGTGCTCAGTAAAATTCAATAGTTTCAGCCCAAGAATCTGCAGAATCACCAAATCAGGAAATTTTGGGTAAAATTAGCAGCAGAAAAAACACTTTTTCTAGGTTATCGCATCTCACAGTGCCATCCATTCATTCTTGCTCAGAAATGTAAGGTCTGAAAAAAGACTAGTCTGAAAAAATCACTAGTCATTTTCGAGGCAGGACATTGGTGGCTGCACCATTAGTTATTAATCTTGGGCTCTTTATCTATCAGATGGGTGAATAATGAAGTGAGGGAGGGGTGGTAATATTTCCCTTGCTGGCCCCACAGATCTATAATTGAGCCTGGAATAAGAAAATATCAGAGACAGTTCTTCCAAACTATAGTGAGTTGAAAAGGATTCTTTTAATATATGAATCATCTTCCAGTTAGGTTATGAGCTCTTTTACGTTGCATATCTGTCTTATTTCCCTACCTACCTGCTTAGCCAAGCACCTATCACATTGTTAAGAACACTATTTTAGTAAAGATTTGTATACTATTTTTGTTGTGGTAAAATATGCAGAACATAAAACTTACCAGTTAAACCATTTTTAAGTGTACATACAGTTCAGTGGCATTAAGTACATTCACCTTGTGTATCCGTTACCACTATTTATCTACATGAATTTTCATCATTCCAAATTGAAACTCTGCATACATTAAACAATAACTCTCTATCCCCTCTCTTCCCATCCCCTAACAACCGCCATTCTATTTTCTGTCTCTATGAATTTGGCCATTCTAGGTACCACACAGAAGGGAAACAATTTTGTGACTTCTTATTTAACTTAGCATAATGTCTTCAGGGTTCATCTGTGTTGTATATTTTTCAAACAGATAAACTCTTTTGATTCCATACCTCCCAATTTTCACCAGAAATGCAGACTAGAATGAAAGTTCCAAGGACGAAGACAGAACGCTTCAGAGGTTTCAGGGAAGGGAGATAGAGAGATAACTGAGAGCTGCTGCTTTCCAGGCCAGGAGAGAGTGGACCAAGGGTGCAGCCAAGAGTGGGCAGTGCATGAGTGAGGGAGAGAAAGCTGTGTTCCCCCTGCTTTTTACCAGGAAATCCCCTGGGTCCCCTTCCAAAGCTTCAATTAGAGCAGGGGTTCTTACTCTGGGGTCTGTGAGGCCCTAGGTGGTCCACAGAACGACTTTGGAAGTACATTTTCCAAGATCATATGTATTATTTTGAGCACGTGTGCATTTGGGTAGCAAGGTCCATAGCTTTAATCAAATACTTTCTTGGAGATCTATAACCCATATACAGATAGGTAGGTATATAGATATATAAAATTTTGTTTTTTTCTCAGGCTTATCTCATGGGATAAGGCACCACATCTGTGCTCAGAGTGGGAAGAAAGTGGAAAGGCAGTGACTGATCTTTTCATTAGGAAAGCAAAAATTTTCCCAGAAGTTCTTTGGGAGATTTTCCATTAATTTTCATTAGCCATATTGGGTTCCTAACTTCCATCACCATACCCAGCTGAGAAGTAGCTGAGAAACTGGGAAACAAGATAGCTAGTTAGCTCTGAACAGGGGCAAGCCATGGCCCTTAGGCTAAGAATTTTACATTTTAAGAGTTGTTAAAAAACAAAACAAAACTAAATGCTCAACAGAGACTATAGGGCCCACCAAGCATAAAGTATTTATTATCTGATTCTTTACAGGAAAACTTGGCTAACCCCTGAGTTAGATCAAACATTAATATAATTTCCTAAAATGCAGACCTCATCTTATTGTTCTCCAGTTAAAATCTTTCAGGGCATCTCAAGGATAAAGTGGACTTTAGCCTTACCCTGAACAAGCCCTTGGAAGTTCTGGTTTTGCTGACCTTTCCACTCTCATTTCTACCTTACACGCTATGATTCAGCCATACTGGACTACTTTCTTATAGGCTCCTGTATTAGTTTTCAATTGTTTCTGAATAAATGGTCATGAAATTAGTGACTTAAAAGAGCACAAATGTATTATTTTACAGTCTTAGAGGTCAGAAGTTCAAAATGAGTGTTTTGGACTAAAATCAAGGTGTTAACTGGATCTAATTCTTTCTGTTGGTCCTAGGGGAGAATCAATCCTTAGAAATATTCTCTTGCCTTTTCCAGCTTCTAGAGGCTGCCTGCATTTTTTGGTCCATTGCCTCTTCCTTCAGTTGTAAAGCCAGCATTGAAGCATTTGCAAATCTCTCTCTGGCTTTGATCTACCACCACCTCCTTCTTTCATGTATAAGGACCCTGTGGTTACATTGGGCCACCTGGATAACCCAGGATCATATTTTTATCTCAAGATCCTTAATTTAATCACTTCTGCAAAGCTCCTTTTGCCATGTAACAGAACATATTCACAGATTCTGGGGATTAGGATGTGAACACCTTTGGTGGGGGCATTGTTTTGCCTACCACAGTGCTTCACTTGGTCCAGTAGGGGTCTTTACTATCATTGCTCTTTCTTCCTGAGAGAGCTTTTTCCCCTTGACCTGGCTAAACCCAGTTTATTCTTTTGCCCCAACCTAGGTGACATTTCCTCTGGGAAGTCTTCCTGGATCTTATCAACTTTCAGCACTCAGTATGTCTCCATCTTAGCAATGATCACACTGTATGACATGGCTTGATTATGCATCAGTCTCTGTCAACAACACATGAGGGCAAAACCATGTTTGTTTTCCCTGGTGTTGTATTTCTAGCTTGGTATGTGGTACATAATAGACACTCAGCGCATGTTTGTTGAGTGAGTGAATGAATGAATGGACAAATGAACTTGTGGAAGGAAAGGGATTTTGGAATACCAAGGCTTTGGCTTCGCTTTCAGAGCCAGCAGGACAGTAGTTGAACAAAGAAACATCCTGGTCCTCTGGATTTCTTCTTGGTCCCTAGTAACAAAGTCAAGTGGCAAGATTAGCATCAAAGCTGTAGAGTTCCCTAACTGGTATACACAATCAGATCTCAGCCACTAAGTGACCTGAGAAGTCTGAGTCATCGCCAGTTTAACCCAGCCTAATTTACCTACACAGCATTTTCCACACTCCCCTTCCCATATATACCACTATTCGACTGTCTCAGAGCTTGTTACCTTCCCCTGGATCACTAGATTAACCCCAGAAGCTATAATTGTCACCTGAAGAACCATTCAAATGCCCTTTCCTGAAGGACTCAGAGAGGCAACCATTGAATTTAGAACTTTAGTTCTGGACACTGCTTGCTATGCCTTCTCTTCTTATTCTTTCAAAGTCTTTATCAGATGCTTGCTTGTGTAGGTATTGACCAGAGTAATAGAGACAGGCTTGGATGGCTAGCTATAATAGACTAACCAATGAGTCTCAACCCTATGTGCTCATAAGAATCAACTGACCAATGAGTGAGTCTCAAAATAGCCAGACACTCTGCTCACCCCTAAAACACAGACACAAACCACCACCACCACCACCACCAGGTGCTGCAGTCCTTGACTCTTGACTTCACCGCAGTTTCATGAATAATTTCTAATTGGCTCTGAACCTTCGCAGTCATCCTGTCAAGAGTCTGTTCCAGGATGAACATAGTTATACGGCACACTTTTAATTGCTTAAGGTTAAGAAGAGGAGCCACTTTACACACTTTTGAGAAAGCCACAGGAAAGCACTTTTAAGAGGGTAAAACCTATTCTGGCTGTACGGTAGGATCACTTGGGGGAGCTTTTAAAAGATCAGAATCTCAAAAGTTAGGAAAAGGAAATCTCCATTAAAAAAAATAAAAGATTTATTTTACTGTTTGAGAGAGAGAGAGAGAAGGGGAAGGGCCCAGAGCAGTCTCCAGTCATACAGCACCAGTTTTGACAGTTTCATTCCACACAGGTGGGCGTGGGGCTGCGTCAGGTGGGAACTGAACCAGGGGCCTTCTACATGGGAGGTGTGCCCCAGTTCAGCATCTGGGTTTTCATGGGATGGGGCTGGGATTTGATTCCCAGATGTTGCAGTTGCAAGGCATGCGCTCTACCTGTTGAGCTATCCTGGCATTCCAAGGAAATCTTCATTTTGATCATACTAAATGATCCTTAAACTCATTGAAATCTGAGAATTATTGTGCCAGAGATCCATTTCTATACTGAAAAAGGTTAGGGGAGGTGAGAGGAACTTTTTATTGTTCCAGAGACAAGGTGAGACTTAAAAAAAAACCCAAACATATTGTATGTTTGCTATTAAAAACATAGCAAACATACAATATTATATTAGTTTCAGGTGTACACCATATTCAACATTTATTTACCTAAAGAAGTGATCACCATAATAAGTCTAGCAAGCATCTGACACTGTACCACACTATCATACATTATTGATTATATTTCCTATGCTGTACATTACATCCCCATGACTTATTTGTTTTATAGCTGGAAATTTGAACCTGATTTTCTCCTTTTCTCTCCCCCTCTTTTAAAAATGTTCAATTATTGTTGATATTCAATGTTATATTAATTTCAGGTGTATAGCATAGTGGTTATATAATTTATCTAACCATTTATATAAGTCACAAAGTGATCCATCCCCCTGACTAGTCTAGTACCCACCTGGCACTATACATAGTTATTGCCATGTCACTGACTATATTCCCTTTGCTTTATGTTACACCCTTGTGACTGTTTTTTAACTATCAATTTGTACTTCTGAATCCCTTCACCTTTTTCACCCATCCCCCTAATTCCCCGTCACACCTGATAACCATAAAAATAATTTCTGTATCAATGGGTTTCTGTTTTGTTTGTTTGTTTTGTTTTTCCACATATAAGCAAATCACATTGCATCTATCTTTCTCTGTTTGATACTCCACTCAGCTCAATACCCTTTGATTCATCCATTCCGCAGAAGGCAAGAACCCATACTCTTCTATGGCTGAGCAATATTCCATTGTATATATGTGCCACCTCCTCTTCATCCATTCATCCATGGACACCCAGGCTGCCTCCACATCTTGACCATTGTAAACAATGCTACAATGAACACATGGACGCACATGTGCCCTCAAAGTAACATTTTGGAATTCTTTGGATAAGTACTCAGAAATAGGATTACTGGATCTTTCTTTGTCTTGTTACAACCCTTGTTTTAAAGTTATTTGTTCTGGCAAAAGTATTGCTACCCAGCTTTTTGTTGTTGTTTTCATTTTTATAAACTGTCTTTTTCCATCTCTTTAATTTCAGTCTGTGTGTAAGGCCATACTGCAAATTGAGGATGGCTACCATCAGTATAGGGCTTGGGGTAGCTCTGCAGAATGCCAGGATGCCCTGAGGCCTGCTGCCATCTGTTAGCTCCCTTAAGGTTCAGCCATTGATAAAGCCTCATACGGTATGCAAGTTGGATGAGGCAGGATCTCAGGGAGTCACTGGAGTGGGAAGAGTTGTATTCACTAGGTTAATGTAGGTTCTGGTCTGGTGCCAGTGCTGAGTCTGGAACTACTCAACAAAAGTCTCAGAGTACACTGAGGCCAGTTGCTGCCCTCCTGGAGCTCACGAACCCCCATAGTTTTCCAAGAAAGAGTTCAATACAAGTGGAGCTGACTGCTTCCTGAGAAAGTGCCTCCAGTGTTGGGGGAATTGGGTAGGTGGGGTCCTAGGGAGATAGCAGGATGGAGCAGTGGAGCTCAATAGACCAGTTCAGATTCAGATTTGGACATGGGCATGGAGGGGAAACTCAACAGAGGAAAGTTGGCACCTACCTGCCAGCTGCATGGAAGGAGGGAAAATAGTACCGGTAACTGTTTCTTCAGTCCTTGCCCCAAAGCCATACAATTCAGTCTCCTTTGTGTCTCTGCTGCCCCCTGAATAACTGTTCCTCCACTGGAACACCAGGGTAAGTGTCTACGAGCAATGAATCTGTGTGAGGACCCTTTAAGAGGATGTCTGGGTTTCCTACAGCTTCTGTTCTACTGGATGGTCAATATCCCCACAGTTTTTCACAGCCAGATGTTGTGGGGGCTCCTCTCCCCAGAACCAGTACTCCAGGCTGGGAAACTTGGTGTGGGGCTGGGGTCCCTCACTCCTCCAGGGGAGCTTCTGCAGCCAAGATATCTCTACTTACTGTCAACTGTCACATGGAAGTGTGGGGCCAGACCATTCATGTCTCTACTAGTCTCAATGTGGCTTCTTCTTTATATCCTTAGTTATAAAACTTCTGTTTAGCTAGACTCCACATGGTTAATCATTCTATAATTTAGTTGTATTTTTAATGTGTGCATGGAAGAGAAGCAAGCACAGTGTTTATGTACTACGCCATCTTGGCTCTTTTTCAAGGTGAGAGTGGTTTTTGTTTGTTTGTTTTAAGGTGAGAGTATTTTTAAAAAGAATCTTCACTATGTAAATAATGGATACAACAAGATATCATAAATACAAAGAAAGAAATTATTTTGTAGTGCCTGTATATCTGATAATACGGTAGATTAAACTCCAGTCATAGATAAAAATGATTGCCATGACTTAAAATATATATGTCTACCTGTGAGTCCCTGATTCTTCTTCTTTTTGTTTTTTTGTTAAATTTATCGGGGTGACATTAATTGATATCAATTACATTGTTTCCAGGTGTACAATTCTATATTACATTGTCTATACATCGCATTATATGCTCACCACCCAGAATCAGCTCACTTTCCATCACTGTGTTTGATTCCCCCACCCTAAGCACCCCCAACCATCTCGTCCACCCACCCCTCCCTACCCTCAGGTAACCACTAAACTATTGACTGTGTCCATGAGTCTTTGTTTCTTTGTTCCTTTCAGTTTTATATTCCACCTATAAGTGAGGTCATATGTTTCTTGATTCTTTCATTCTTACTTATTTCTCTTAATTAGATGTTTTCTAGGTCCGTCCATGTTGTTGATTCTTATTTTTTATCTCTAGAGTGGTCCTCCCTTATCTGCGGTTTTACTTTCTAAGGTTTCAGTTACCCGCGGTCAACTGTGGTCTGAAAATGGAAAATTCCAGAAATAATTAATGTTTTAAATTTCCTATTGTTGTGAGAAGTGCGATGAAATACGCCCCCCTCCCCCATTCCTGCTTGGTTCTGCCTGGGACATGAATCATCCCTTTGTCCAGCATATGCACACTGTATATGCTATCTACCCATTAGTTACTTAGTAGCCAGCTCTGTTATCAGATTGACTATCTCAATATCACAGTGCTTGTGTTCTGATAACCCTTAATTTACTTAATAATGGTCCCAAAGTCATTCACATAACTTTTATTACAGTATATTGTTATAATTATTCTATTTTATTATTATTGTTAATCTCTTACTATAATTAATTTATAAATTAAACTTTATCTTAGATAGCTATGTATAGGAAAAGACATCCTATATATGGTTTGGTACTACCTGTGGTTTCAGGCATCCACTGGGGGTCTTGGGTTGAATCCTCTACTAATAAGGGGGTCTACTTGTACTTCGTTTTTCTTTCCTGGTCAAGTTGCCCAAAACATATTCTTGGGGTCTGATAAGGATTGCTCTCCCTTTATTTTATTTATTTATTTATTTATTTATTGTTTTTGACAGAGAGAGAGAGAGAGAGAGAGAGAGAGAGAGAGAGAGAGAGAGAGAGAGAACTGAACTGGGAGAACTTCCCAGTTCAGCATATGGGTCCACATGGGCCAGGGCCGGGATTCGATCCTCGGTCCCTGGGGCTTCAAAGTGAGCGCTTAACCCACTGAGCCATCCCGGCTTCCCCTGCTCTCCCTTTAAAGATTTATTTATTGTTTTCGACAGAGAGAGAGATACAGTCAGAGACAGAGAGAAGGGGGAGGGCCTAGAACAGTCTCCATAGTTGCACATCATTGGTTTTTTCACATAGTTTCATTCCACAGGTGGGCGGGGCTGCACAGGGCAGGAACTGGGCCGGGGTCTCACCCGGTGAGAACTGAACTGGGGGCACTCCCCAGTTCAGCATATGGGTCTGCACAGGCCGGGGCCGGGATTCGATCCTCGGTCCTCAGGGCTGCAAAGTGAGCACCTAACCCACTGAGCCATCCCGGCTTCCCCTGCTCTCCCTTTAGAAAAGGTTAACTACTGGATATGAACATTGAGCTTAATAAGTGAGAAAGTAATTCTCTTATATGGAACCACCTATACCTTCAGTTATTCTCTGAGCAATGGACTCTCAGAATCTCATTGTTGTAGGTTCTGCCAACATTGACTCTCTTTGTAAAGACATCGTAAATCCTGGATGTGTTTCTAAGGTGAACTCCACTGACCAATTTACCTGGGGTTTATTATTAGTATTTATAACAGGAGATTATATGTGTATAAAACGTATCATTCTGGTGCATATGATTACATGAGACTATCTCACAGAGATAAAAAAGATAGAAGGACAACTGTCAAAAATTGAGAAAAAGTAAAATGAAAACCACCAGATCAGTAAACTAGTATTTAGTAAGAGATCTTTGAGTATATAAGAACAGTTTGCAAAATGGGATCTTTCAAATACAAAACTGATATGAAGCTCAGAGGCATGATGTTATAGGATGGCTTATAAAGTGAAAATGAGGAAGTTGTTTAATCTTACAATGGTTGGTTATTACTATTGAGGACTTCCAGATGTCAGGGGATTGGTTAAAAGTGATTATTTTACACAATTTTCAGGAATATAACTTAAGTTTCTATTATGATTATCAGAGGCATTTGCAAGAAATAGCCTAAGTTTCACTGATAGTCATGAAATAGCTAGATTTTGGTCTCCATTCTGTATTTTAGTTGAACAGAACAAAAGGAGTTGGATGTTCTTTTAGAAGTATTTCTCTCAAACTATAGTATGCTAAACAGATAAATTGTCCCTCTAGATTCTAAAAATTATATTTCCACTGAAATTTCTAGGAGCAGCTATCTCAAATCAGCATATTCTTTCCTTTGACTACTGAGGAAACACTGACAAATCATTTACATCTAGATCTTTTCTCCACTACTCCATGCAGATCAAAATCTACCTTTATCAAATCTCATCTCTAGTATAATTCACATTTCAGTTAATCAAAACATACTTATGTTTAATTATTGTCATTTTAGACCAAGGTTGTGATTTCCCTAAGGAATTTTAAAACACATATTGTCTCCTCAAAAACATTTACAATCAAATTTGTTCAGGAGAAGATTGCTTTTTGGAACTATTTCTATAAATAGCTACTTCCAGATATTTTATATTGACTTTTGATTTCTAGATAGAAAATTTTCTGATTATTATCAAATTTTAGGGATACTATTATTTGGATCTTTTGCCTCCTGTAAACTGTCTTTATTAATACCTACAATTTTACTTTTAAAAACTATATTTTTATTCTAAAGGGATTATTTTCATGAGGGAGGAAGCGACTTCCCTCTACCCTCAAGGTTCTTTTGCCTCGTCTAATAATTGAATAGATATGAGACAGATTAGCAAGAGGACATAACCAAATTTAACGTATACATATGTATGGGAACCCCACATACATGAGAGAGTCAGAGACCTCCATGTGCATGAGAGGGTTCAATAACTGAAAGGAAATATGGGTATAGTCTGAGCTGAGGATGAGGTAAGGTGCCTTGGGCTTCAAAGGCACATTGCAGATATTTAGTATATAGAAGTTTGACCTGGCATATAGAGGTAGATAAAAAAGAGATTAATTATTGTTGGGGATGCCGGGATGGCTCAGTGGGTTGAATGCTCATCTTGCTGCCCTGGGGTCCAACGATCAAATCCTGGCCCCAGCCTGTGTGGACCCATATGCTGGACTGGGATGTGCCTCCAGTTCAGTTCTCACTGGGGCGAGCTTCCTATGTGGGAGGCCCCCCTGGCTATTTCCTGCCCTGAACAACCCTGCACCCACCTGTGGAATGAAACTATGTAGAAGACTAACGATATGCAACTATGGAGACTGCTCTGGGCCCTCCTTTCTCTCTCTCTCCTCTCTTCTCTCTCTCTCTCTCTCTGTCAAAAACAATAAAAATAAATCTTAAAAAAAAAAAGATTATTATTGATAATCTCTTATTATGGGCAAGACTTGTAATTCAAATTCTCCTAGGTAGTTGGTTAAATTTCTCTTGAGCCTGAAGCTAAAATTGCCCTTAGTTCAAAACAATTCATATACCACAGAAGTACATCTTGGGGTGACCAGCTCAAACCCCCCAGTTCTTATTGCAGAAAATTGGAGAAGGTTAAAAAAAAAAAGATTAAAGGAGAAACTATACCACTAAATCTATCATCAGGAAAAAAACCCACTCTTACAATTTGAGGTATATTTTCTTTCTTTTTCTTTTTTTTTTCCTCTTGAGACAATGCTATATATTCAATTTTATATTCTGATTATTTCAACTGTCAGTAAAGGTTGTGAAAGATTTTGAAATGAGGGGAAAAAAGGAAAAGAAAAAAATTATTTACTGTCCTGTTTACTACAATCTCTGCTAACAGGTAGCAACCCAAAAGACTCTGCGCCACAGATATGCAAATGAGTTCTGTTGGGTGAATGACTTCCTAATCCTCAAGTAGAGAAAATCAGTTTGTCTCTAGTTGTAAATTCATGAAGTATTCCTGATTGACCTATTCCTATGGGATTCTTTTAATTCTTTTTAAAATGCATTATATTACCTTACTGGTTCCTTCATTAACTAATGAGTTAAATCTTTGATGGGTATTCACTTTATATTCATGTGAGGGTAATGATTTTATCTTTAAAAAATTATTCTTTTGGGGAAGCCGGGATGGCTCAGTGGGTTAGGCGCTCACTTTGCAGCACCGGGGACCAAAGATCAAATCCTGGCCCCAGCCCATGCGGAACCATATGCTGAACTGGGAGCTTCCCTAGTTCAGTTCTCTCTGTGTCTCTGTATCTCTGTCTCTCTGTCTCTCTCTCTCTCTCTCTCTCTGTCAAAAATAAATAAATAAATAAAAATATATTAAAAAAATTATCCTTTAACACAACAAACATTATATCATAAATATTTCCCCTTTAAAAAGTATTCATGAATTGACATTTTAATAGCTCTCTATGATGTTCCATCATGTGAATTAAGACATTTTATTTATTCATTTTCTCACATCCAAATGTTTTTATACTGTTCCCCATATATTCAGTATTTACATTGTTGACAATTTTTCCCTTAAAAAACTGTAATGAGCATCTTTGCGTTTAAATCTCTGCTACATTTAAAATTTTCCATAAGGATAGATTTCCATGAATAGAACTACTGAGCTGAAGGATAATGATATTTTTAAGTCTCCTGAAGGATACTGCTAAACTGCTCTCTGGTAAGAGATGCTTCTACCAGCAGCTCTTCTCATTAAAATGTCATCAACATCATCATTTAAAAGCTTTGTGAAGTTAATAACAAATGATCTTGTTTTAGTTGAAAATAAACTATTTTTATATTTATTAATTGTGGTAAAAAAACACATATAAAATTTACCATCTTAATCATTTTAAGTGTATACTTCAACAGTGTTAAGTATATTCAGATTGTTATGCAACAGATCCTCAGAATGTTTTCACCCTGCCAAACTAAAACTCTGGGGCCACTGAACAACTCCCCATCTCTCCTCTCTCATAGGCCCTGGAAACCACCACTCTACTCCCTGTTTCTATACATTTGACTACCCTACATATCTCAGGTAAGTGGAGTCAGACAGTATTTGTCTTTTTGTGATTGGCTTATTTTACTTAGCATAATGTCTCCAAGGTTCATCCATGTTGTAGCATATGACAGGATTTTCTTCTTTTTTAAGGTTGAACAATATTTTTTAAAATCTATTTATTATTTATTTTTATTTTAAAAATTAAGTGTTAAATTTATTGGGGTGACATTGGTTGGTAAAAATTATATAGGCTCCAGGTGTATAATTCTACATCACACCATCTATGTATTGCATTGTGTGCTCAACACCCAGAGTCAGTTCTCTTTCCATCACCATATATTTGATGCCCCCTCCCTCCTTCACCACTTCCCTCCCCCACCTCACCCTCAGGGTTAAAAAAAAATTTTTTTATTTAAGATTTATTTTATTGTTTTGAGAGAAGGTGAGAGAGAGAGAGAGAGAGAGAGAGAGAGAGAGAGAGAGAGAGAGAGAGAGAATGGTGGGAAGGCCCAGAGCAGTCTCTGTAGTTATACATCATTAGTTGACACATAGTTTCATTCCATACAAATGGGTGTTGAGCCTCGCTGGGCAAAACTGAACTAGGAGTCTCCCACTTGGGAGGTGAGAACCTTTGCCTCTGTGCTATCCCGGTGGTTACCAGTTGCATTGCATGAACAATATTCTACAGTAGGTATACAACACAGTTTGTTTATCCATTCATTTATCAATGGATATTTGGGTTGCTTCCACCTCTTGGTTATTGTAAATAATGCTGCTATTGAACATGAGTGTGAAACGTGGATCATATGGTAGTTTGATTTTTAATTTTTTTGAGGAACCACTATACCGTTTTTCATAGTGGTTGCACCATTTTACAATACCACCAATGGTACAAAAGGGATCCAGTTTCTCCACATCTCTGCCACTACTTACTTGTTTTGTTTCATTTTATTTTTTGATAATAGCTATCCTAAAGGGTGTGAGGTGGTATCTCATTGTGGTTTTGATCTGTATTTCTCTACTGATTAATGATGTTGAGCATCCTTTCATATACTTGTTGGTCACCTGTATATCATCTTTGGAGAAATGTCTATTTGGATACTTTGCCCATTTTTTATTGGGTTGTTTTGTTATTGTTGATTTGTAGGAGTCCTGTTTATGCATATATTCAGGATAATAATCCCTTATCAGATATATGATTTGCAAATATTTTCTCCCAATCTGTTGATTGCATTTTCACTGTGTTGATTGTGCCCTTTGATGCAGAGTTTTAAGTTAGATGTGGTCCCATTTAGACAAATAGTATCTTGTTTTATCCGTATTTACTTCTCTGTAAGGTTGAGTTTTTCACTGGAGTCACATTTTATCCAAATGTTGGACTCTAAAAGTTAACTACTAAGATAAAGACAATATCCTGTTCTATTTTGTACCAATCTGTTTTTTTTTAAATGCTTATTGGAATATGATCAAAGATGGCGGCATGAGAGGAGAACGCCGATAACTGCCTGGGAAGGGCCTTGTGAACAGAGGGGAATCCACAGGGGAAACCCTGAGAAGCAACCTCAACTAAGAGAACCACACAACGCAGAGCAACACCCAAAGGTTAGAGAAAAAAGGGGAGAGCGGGAGAGGAAAAGGGAAGCAGCGGTTCGGGGACAGAGACTCGGAGCGCGGCCCAGGGCTGGCAAAAACAAAGGGGGATTGGGGGACTACGGTCACAGTGGAGCTGGATCGAGGGCAGGCTGGAAGCCGAGACCTAGGGAGCATGGAAGCCCCACAAGACTGCGGACAATTTAACATCCGAACTCAAGTGACAGCACACAGTGCCCTAATCAGATCACAGAGCCTAAAGTGAAACAGGGACTGTGGAGCAGGGCAGCTGCACTTCCCGGCAGGCAGGGTGAGAGCAGGACACCAGCCCACAACGGCTCAGCACCCCTGATTTACAGAGGAGATTGACTGTGAAGCCTTCTGAGGACAGGGCTCTTGGAGTGAGGGCTGGGGCTTGAGTGGGCATAGCTGCATTGGACGTACTTGGAGTGAATCCGGCGGTCTCAACAGAGCTGGGAGCGTAGAGCGGCTGCTGCCAGAGCTATGACCTGTGCGCACAGGGCTTTTGGCGCCCCGCCCACCAGGCCGCCGCAGCGCCGCTGCCAGCGCGCAAGACCTACTTCCGGTGCCCTGCCCACCGGGCCTCTGGGGCGCTGCAGCCTGCGTGAGCAACTGGGCTGCCGACTGGGTCGCCGCAGTGTCATTGCCTGCGCGTGGGACTGCACGGCCAACAGGGGCCTCTGCCAAGCCCCAGCCCATCCAAGTGCTGCCCTGCGAGCGTGGCTTACAGATAAGATTGAAGGAGGGGCAGCCCCGGAGGAGAGAAAGACCGGAGCTCCTATGCCCCACCCGCACTGAAACACTAGCCCCCTGCTGAAAGAAAAATCTGCTATTATGGCTCAGGCCCACCCTAGCTCTTACTCACATGCCCCCACCCCTGGCCACACCTTTACTACCCTGTATCTAACAGCTAAGTCAGCAACCTGAAGTGCCTCAGGACACAGAAGCTGTCTGCTTCCCCCAACCCTCTCCCAAAATCTCCTTCTCCCACAACTGAGCCCAAAAGAAAAAATAAAGAGAAGCCCATCTGATAGGTAAACCCCCAGAGGGAAAACAGACTCATGTGTAAAGCAAAAAGAACCACATCAAACACAATGCACACCTCAGAATCCAAAGCCCCTCCAGAAGATCAGGGGCAGTCTTTAGTAAAGGACCTTGCACACTAGGAATTAAATCTAAGTGAAACAGAATTCAGGGCTGCATTAATCAAGACACTCAGAGAGCTCACTCAATGCTGGCAAAGTACCCAGACACAGTTAAATGACCTCAACAAGAAATTTTCTGAGCAAAATGAGTACTTTACCAACAAAATTGAGAAGCTAGAGCAGAACCAAAAGGAACTCCTTGAAATGAAAGGCATCATGGGGAAGCTGAAAAAAGAACTGACCAGCATAGGAAACAGGGCTGACCAGCTAGAGGAAAGGATGAATGAAATTGAAGATACAAACATGGAAATGTCACAGAGGGAAGAAGAAAGGGAAAGGAGAATCAAGAGAAATGAAAGAGCCCTACAAGAACTTTCTGACTCCATCAGAAAGAACAATAGTAGAATAATAGGGGTACCAGAAGGAAGCGAGATGAAATCTTCTCAGAGTCTACTAAAACAAATAGTGGATGAAAATTTCCCTAACCTGTGGAAGGAATTACAGCCCCAAATCCAAGAGGAAAGCAGAAGCCCTAAATTCCTAGACCCTAGCAGATCTTCTCCAAGGCACATTATTCTAAAAATGACAAAAATCAATGACAAAGAAAAAATCCTCAAGGCTGCCAGGGAAAAACAAAATATAACTTCAAAAGGAAAACCTATCAGGCTGTCACCAGACTTATCAGCAGAAACTCTGCAAGCCAGGAGGGAGTGGAGCCCAATCTTCAAAATATTAAAAGAGAGAAATTTCCAGCCAAGAATTAACTATCCAGCAAAATTAACCTTTAGATATGAAGGAGGAATTAAGGCCTTTACAGATATACAGAAGCTGAGGGAATTCTCCAGCT
>PVKE010026929.1:0-21962 GCA_004027555.1 Craseonycteris thonglongyai
CCCCCTTCCCTCTGTCTCTCTGTCTCTGCCTCTCTCTGTCTCTTGTCAAAAACAATAAAATAAATCTAAAAAGAAAATCACATGATATTTTATTTAGAAAAACATGTATGGCATACTGCCCTGAAATCTCTAATGCAGGACTGCAGTGGCCAGATGGCAAAATATCGTAAACATACTGTACATCAAAAAGAAAAAAAATAGAAATGAACACCTGACTGCTAATCACAAGCTGGTATAAATAAGCTAACCTTCCACTGAAGAGTTTTGCTGTAAAAAAAAAACAAAAAAAACTAACAGCCTGTTGAACCAAAATATGAGTAAGAAAATTCTGAATCAAACTGAATGTAGGGCAGAAAGAATCTCTATGGGCAGAATGATGGGAGAAATAATAATAAGACTCACAGTCATTGCATCTCACATTCCTAGCCCGATAGAAGCAAACAGCCAGGTGAGCCCGTTCATTAGTTCATGTGCATCAAGACCCTCCCGGCTTCCACATGCTGAATGAGGCTTAGTGATCACCTCTTGAATTCCCTGCCATTGCAGCCAAGCAAGGGGGTGGCATCCGAGCCTTGCTAGTTCAAGAAGCCTGGCCATGACTGAATCAAGCTAATGGAACTTCCTCTTCTGTCACACTAGTAGTTTTACTGCACACATTGATTAGCATACAGCCTTACGATAAATAAACAACCCGCATTCAGTTTTTTATAAAAAGCTAAAAAACAGAATAAAATGGATATTTATATTAAAACAATGGAACAGTTGGGAAATATGAAAAAATGGTACTGTCTCATTTAAAAAGTTATGTATGGCCAGGTTAGAAATAGGGGGGGGTTGGGGATATTTTTATTGTGATGATCTTGTTGTTTAAGGTTTGTTTGCCTTTAGGAATAATCCAGTAGAGAGGGAGAAAATGATAGAAAAGAGGAAGTAATCAAATAAATGAACCATGATTGTATGGTAATTTAATCGATTTAGAACCATGAGTAACTATGCCTCTAATTTTTTTATATGTATTTTTTTGTCTCTGTTTTTCCACAATTTCCCAGGGAATTTCCTAGGAAATATTCTTTGTGTAGTGTATTCCATCCACGGTAGCATGCTGAAGTGGGTGTTAGGAGATCTGTTTTCTAATCTAAACCGTGATGTGAAGTCATCACATAACACAGATAGTGGACTTATTCTCTTGGATGCTTCCCTCATCTAAAAGATGGAAGTTCTGGAGCTAGACATTTTGTTATTCTAAGAGAATATTGAGTGGATATGGGATCAACATACTTCTATATGCTGATGGGGAGAAGGTGGTATTTGTGGTTGTGGTAAAACAAAAACATACATTATCAGGATGATATGATTATGGTCATCATCATTATCTACCCTTACTCTCAGAAAGCAAACACAGAAATGGCTCTTAATGTCGACTTCATAAGCTAAAATGCATCTTATCAAATGAAATTTAGTAAAATTGAAGGCATAGGAATTTCTAAAAACTGGCTGCTTCTCTAATTTTAATTTTGTGCCTATTTGTGTTAAGTAAACACAGGTATTCTCAGATTCTGATGGAGTCAGAAATTGTAAAAATAACATAAAATTAAAAAAAAAGGCATTTCTATTTTGTTCTTCCCTAAACTAGCTTCTGTTAAAATAAAGGATTATCGTTCCCACTTTACTCCCCCTTTCTGTGAGGACAAGGAAAGCCAGACAAAAAGGATGATTCTCCCAAATGCCTGAAGACAAATGTTTCTGTAAAAGTAGATGGCAAAGAAAGAAGTTAAGAGTTTTGCTTCATTGATTTTCTCCTGCTATGCTCTTCTGCTTGCTGTGAGACACATGAAAATATTAGTATTTTATAATATATGACATGCATATATTTAGGTATATTCAGAAAACACACTAAATAGGTAGTTGAGGAATGTGACCATCTCTGATGTCTTTCAGACATTAAATTTTGTAAGATCCATTACAATCCATATTTATCAGTTTGTAGCTCAGGAAAAGATATCATTTGGCATTTAGCAGAAAGATCAGTTGTTTGGATCAATGAAGCATAAAAAACATCTGCCTTTACTTTTGTTTATTTCTTTAATATATATAATAATTGTACTTTGTAATGTCCTGGACTAGCAGCTTCTGGATTTGAATCCTAAGGTCATGCCCATATAATAAATTAAATGGAGCACTGAGTATATTTGTGACAGAATGTTATTCCTTTATACTTAAGGCCATCGGAGAACTCATGTAACAGAAAGTAGATATGATTTTATCTTTAACGTCTATCTAATAAAGCTATTTAAATTAAGTTTACCTCTGCCATACATTTGACAGTACAATGTGTTTCTGTTATTTAACCTTTTATTTGCACATCTAATTGGAACATAATAGATGCCATACTGAATAGGTCACTAGAATGAGTTTTCAGTGGGTGTTTGGTAAATGAGATCATGCACAATATGTATCTGAATACTTCTGTTTTTCATAATGATCACAACTTTGTCTCTACTTTATTTTAAAACATGCCTCCACTTTTTCTGAGAGAAACTTTACATTATGAGAAGCTTAATTAGCATCCAAACTGAATGAAGCAGAATTGTATTATGAAATCGCAAATAATTTGGCAATCTGTGCTTGCCTCTGAAAACAGGTTATATGTCCTTCAAAGGCTTCTAGGGGTTGCCAGGATGGCTCAGTGGGTTGAGCACTTGTCTTATAGCCCCAGTGTCTGAGGATCGAATTCCAGCCCTGGTCTGTGCAGACCCATATGCTGAAGTGGGGTGTGCCCCCCTACCCAATTTGGTTCTCACCAAGGCAGGCTTTCCACGTGGGAGGCCAGGGGTGTGCCGCCCATGTGGGAGGCCCCCAGCCTGTATCTTGCTCTGTGCAGCTCCGCACCCACCTGTGAAATGAAACTATGTAGAAAATTAATGACATGTAACTATGGAGACTGCTCTGGGCCCTCACCCGTCTCTCTCTCTCGGTCAAAACAATAAAAGTAAATCTTTAAAAGGCTTATAATTTAGTTGTAATCTAGAAAAACATAGGACATAGAAAAGATAAATGATAAATCAATTTATAGTAAAATATACCATTACCCCAAAATGTGCTAAAAAACTTAGGGTTCCAGGGTTCTAGAAGAATGAATCATCATCATGTGCATGGACACTAGAGAAATTGCTTCTATATTACAATCTAGAATCTGGGGGAGAGTAGAACTCTCTTTGGATAGTGACCATTTTGATTCAATTTGAAGGGCTATTGTTATAAATTTCCCCTATTGTATTTCCAAGTTAAATCTCACTTCTCTCCACCCCAGGCACACAGACTTTTGTGTTAATTACTGCTTTCATGAAGATTTTCAGTGTTTCTTGATTTGAGTTCTAACTAGAGCCAAACACTAGGGGTTTGGGAAGAAAATGCTGCATTGTCATTGAAGATAGAACAGATGGCAATAAAAACAAAGGTGAACAATCTTTTCCCAAAGATTTTTGATTTTGTAAAAGATAAAGGTGTTTTATCACTGACATATGCTGAGTTATTTCATAAAAGCAACATAAAACTTTTTAATTATAAAATAATATTTGCTCTCACAGATTGTACAGACATTGCTTTTTACTTACTATGTTTCAGAAGTTTTATGATAGCCTAAATGGATTCAGCTGGAAGAATAAGCTGGTTGTGTCTGGCCTCTCAGAGCAAGGGAAACTTGTCTATAGGGGTAAAAATGAAAAACAAACAAACAAAAAGCAAAATGGCATCTTCAGTGTTTGGGAGGCCATGCAAGGGGATTCCAACCACATTAAGGAGCAATCAAAGAAGGTCCATAGGAAAGTTGTTAGGAATGTTCAGAGAATAATAAAAAAAGGACCCTCTGGCTTCTTTCTTTTTTCTACAGTAATTGAGTTCTATTTACTGAATTCAACTTATTAGGGTGTCTAGGACATTTCTCTCTTATTGTATGAGTATGTTCCCAACAAAAGACATCATGTGTGGGAAAGAAAACTCAGAAGGACTTGGCCTTAAAGTTGTTGCTTCCAACATGTACTATTGGCAAATGAATTGAAACTGTCTGAGCAATCTGTTTTCGATAAAGTGCCAATAGTAATGCCTCACCCAGAGTTCTTGCAGCGATTAGAACGCATGGAGAACAGTTGGCAGAGTGCCTGCCAATCAGTAAGTTTGTCAGCATTGCTGTAGTCATCTCCATCTGTGTTTGTTGTCCTCACTAAAACACAAGCTTCTTGACAGAAGGAGACTGTTGCTCCTCACATGTGTTGCCCCAAATACCTGGCAAAATGCCACCACACATTGGCAACTCATTAAATATTTGTTGAATGTGTAAATATGACTGTTACTACATGGACGTTTTGTATTTTCTTCTAAAACGAATTTGGCATAAACATGGTAAAGACCGGTTTCATTACTTGGGACCTCAAGGTTTTGAATGCTACTGATGCTTCTGTTAAACAGGAAGCCTCAAAACTATTTGTATTAATAGAAAGATGCATCCTGTACTTCACTAGATGGCACCAAATTGTTGCCCTAAGAGAACTCACAGAGGCAATGGGGTTAGAGGACTGGAAGACGGGAAATCAGCTGATTATAATCTACATTAAATATCTATTGGTGATCTCAGGGGGTGTGCGAGAGGTTTCCGTGCCTTTTCAGTCAAATTCTCACATGCATGGAATTGTACTTTGCATGTCTATGAATATGATATGATTTAATTAAGCACAGGGGACTTTTTTCTACTCTGTCTCTCGTAGGAGAAAATTAAGCACTTAGGAAAGAGCATTACTGTGCCTCATTCAGGCCACTAGGGTGCATTGCTGTTGAAGTGTTTTTTTCTAATTTTCATTTTCTCCAAAACTTTAACTCTCTAGTAGAAATAAGCTGAGGGGTGCCCTAGGAGTCTCCATGTCTTGTGATTCCTTAAGTACCTTTGTTATGATATAGGAGTAACTCAGGCCTTGCAGGCGATGAGGCTAGTTTGTCTTTAATATCTTAAAATTCATGTGATGTACAATGCGACATTTTCCCCAAAAGCTAACCCATTGAAAGGGCACCTGGAAATGCATTCATCATTGTTGCAATGTTATTTTCTTTCCCCAATCCATTTGTACCATCTGCTAATTGGCTGTGTGTGCTGAGAGGCTTTTGTGCAGAGTGAAGATGCCACTGACGAATGAGCCTTCTTGCTTCTGTTACTATAGTGCTGATCCCATAATTATCCAGTGTCCCTCTCTAAATCTGAGCAGCATAGCAACTAGATTTTAGACCCTTTTGGAACATTGAAGCCCTGATAGGTTTTTTTCTACATTTCTTGTTAATGGCCCTGATGTTGACTAACATGTATTTTCTGGCTTCATGTTTTCTGATATTTTGAGATTCAGGCCCTTACTTTTGAGATAATACTAGGCATGGAGTTAAAAGGGTTCATGGAGATAACTTGGTCTAATCTATACCAATTCCCAGGAAGTGTAAACAATAAGGAAAATGTTAATCCAACTATAACTTAGTATCACACTCAAAATTATATTTGTGTTTTCTTCTGCAAATATATATATATATATATACCTTATCAGATGCCTCCTTTCAAATTAGAGTTATTCTTTTTCTTTTTTTAATTTATTTATTGTTTTTGACAGCGAGAGAGATAGATACAGAGTCAGAGACAGAGAGAAGGGGGAGGGCCCAGAACAGTCTCCATAGTTGCACATCATTCGTTTTTCCACATTGTTTTATTCCACAGGTGGGAGTGGGGCTGCACAGAGCAGGAACTGGGCTGGGGTCTCGCCCTGGTGAGAACTGAACTGGGGGCACTCCCCAGTTCAGCATATGGGTCCGCACGGGCCGGGGCTGGGATTCGATCCTCAGTCCCCGGGGCTGCAAAGTGAGCGCCTCACCCACTGAGCCATCCCGGCTTCCCCTATTCTTTTTTTAAAGATTTATTTTTATTGTTTTTGACAGAGAGAGAGACAGAGAGAGAGAGAGATAGAGATACAGAGACAGAGAGAAGGAGGAGGGCCCAGAGCAGTCTCCATAGTTGCACATCATTGGTTTTTCCACATAGTTTCATTCCACAGGTGGGCGTGGGGCTGCCCAGGGCAGGAACTGAGCTGGGGTCTCACCCCAGTGAGACCCAAACTGGGGGCACTCCCCAGTTCAGCATATGGGTCCACACTGGCCAGGGCCTGGATTCGATCCTCGGTCCCCGGGGCTGCAAAGTGAGCGCTTAACCCACTGAGCCAACCCGGCTTCTCCTAGTTATTCTTTTTTTAATGGAATATATAAAGATTCATTTATTTATTTTTCAGTGACCATGTGGCTTCATATTTCATAATATTAGAGTTGTTTGTCTCTACCTGAACACATGTTCTGTGTTGCAATTAATGGTTGTGGTACAGATGACAAATATTCTCTCTGCTCACAAGACCCTCAGTAAGTGGTTTTGATTCACTGACATAAACATGGTGTGATAAAGAAAAATTACCCTGTCCATGGGACAAAATGCATAAATGGGATAGAGTCATTGTTTGTGGCAGCGGCCTCTCTGCTAAGAGAATAGGGATCTGACAGCTGCTAATACTCCAGAAAGAGTCTATGACATGTGAAAACCGTTTTTACTAATTTGTAAGGTCATATCAATGAACTCAGGTAACAACCATTCATTAAATAAGAATGCTGAATACTAGCTTTATTGATGCTTGGTATCTGTATTGGTTGTTAGATTTTATTTCTGATTAATTAAAATGAAAATAAATATCAGCTAGTTAATACAGTTCCTTTGACAGTCACATTCTTTTAAACTTTGTCATTTATGAGGGAACATTCATAAAAAGTCTTTTATATACATATATATTGCAGATCATAGCCCTAGGGACATTGGACATCACAGAGACATTATCTCTGGTTCAGTAAGAAGAAATAGAATGTAGTTGTGTCTACTTAGATTAACCCTCTTTGTCCCAAATATCATTTCCAATACTGTAAGAGATTGTGTGGGGGGAGTTCTATGTGGATTAAAAGAAACAAACTGGGGGTTATGAAAGAGTGGAATATAAAATAAATAACTGCAGTAGACACTATTTCTGGCTAGGTACATTCAGAAAGAATATGTATTAGAAGTGAAGTTCATTTCTAAAACTGAGCAAAGCTCAAGATTTTTCCCTGTTCATCTGTGAAAAACATAACTAGCACACTTTAATGTCCATGATGTTTACTGGGTAGACCCTTTCTGTTGCCTGTCTTTGCTTTAGTAGAGTCCACTGGTACCAACCGATACACGAGACCAGTGCAGTGAAACCATGGAAACCTCAGAACGACAGAGTGAAATGATTAGTCTTTAAAACATCAGTGTAACTCATTCAAATATTATTGGAAACGTTTACATTTATCCTTTGAAGTTTTCTTTATCAGAAAATTATTATTTTTTAAATTCTTTATTCCTCAGTTTATATACTATTCCAGAAAATTTTCTTTACTGTGAGAAAACAATTTTCTCTGGTCATTGAGTAGCCTTCCTGTCATATCCCATCATGTCAACAACTAAAATACTGTTCCTAAATGGGTATACCACCCCTCTTTACTCAAATAATTACCATGTATTAATTTCACATTAAGTTACAGATTAGTCTCCTAATGACTTCAATTGAATAACTAGCTCATGGATGTAATAGAAGAGTTTGCAAACTCTGACTGGGTGGAGTGGAGCATCCACATCATATGCTTGGCCCCTTGAAGTGCAATGAGTATCTATTTGAGTAGGTGCCTCCTTTTTATTTCTTGAGTAGATCTAAGTAGCTCTGGGTAGGAAGGGAGTTGTGTGATTTGCTTTAAGCATCATTGTTTCATATTTTGTCCCAGAGCAACTCCCTTTTCTGCAATCTCTGACTTTCTCTAACTTTCTCCAGTATCAGAACTGCCTCCACTCACCCCTGGCATCACACATTTTCTGTAATTAGTGTAGCCAATAGCATGAGCTGTATTTGCCAGACTACTTATTTCAAAGCCCCAAGTGGTAACAGGGTGATCAGAAAATCAGGCAACTGTTCATAAGCGAAAAAAGACTCAGGACCCAGGCATGTGTAAGGCATGAAGCAACGCTTAGTTCACGCGTAGAAAGCAGGTACTGCTTTTCCTGGCATTTCTGACTTTTTGCAAAATAGAAGCATGCAGTTTTCACTGGAACTACTTAAAAGCAGAACTTGGGCGAAGGCGGTAGTTCTACTCACTTAGCTTTTTCATGCAGTCTCGAAGCCTGGTCTCCAAGCTCAGCACCCTGTGATGTAGCTCCTCGTAATCGTAGGCACCGATTTCCTCCTGGATTCCAGTGAGAACTGCAGAGAGATTCCGGATCTCCTCCTTGAACTGGGTGATTAGCTTGGCATCGGTTTTGTACTGTTCTAGCACAGGGATCAAGGGCAGGAGTTCATCCATCTTCTCTTTCAGCTCCTGCAAAAAGCAGCTGACAGTCATTTCAACACATCACGCAGCTCTGTTCTTTTTAGGATAGTACGTAAAGGAGAGCCTTAAAACAGGCTCAAAAGTCCTTACTGATATTTGGTTGAAATCAGGTAATTTTGTGAGAAGGTAAGTGGCCACGTGATCATTAGTAGTAAATCCACAGTATCTCAGTTTTTCAACACAAGACCCTCTCTTCGAACGGTTACATGCTTTTCCACGAAACAAACTGATTCTTACCATGATTACAAAAACTTCCTATGGTAGCAATTATGACTTTATGTATTATCTCACTTTCTGGGAGTATTTTATAAAGTGAACAGTCCATTACTGAGCTGGGAATTAGCAGCAAGGGTCATTAATTATGAATTATTCAAAATAGGTCAAATATCCTAGCCCTGTTTAGTTAAGTCTCATTCCTCATTTACCGCTTATCCATGTGATAGGGGTACTTACAGGAAATTCTGGATCCTGGAACAGTTTTCTCTTACAGAAATGTTCAGTCATGGCCTCCCACTGCACTGACCTTCCGTTCTGCCCCGGTATGTTCAGGAAGTGTAGTAAGTCATGGGAAGCTTCTCCAAGCTCAATGGATTGTATGTGTATTTACCGTTTTGAATTATTACTCCATGACTCTACTCGCCTAAGCCTACATATTTTAGAGCCCTTTCCGTAAGGCAGAGTTGCTTACGCACTCAGGGAGTTAACTCTTTCAGGGACCAAGGTGCTCAGATTACATAAGAAAAGAGAGTAGCTCGGTTGCACAGTTGCTTGAAACTGAAATGTTGATTTTTATCTGAGAATAAGAAGCATATTTTGCCAACACAGTGTCCACCTTCCTGCATCAGGGACCAAGCCCCTCCTAGAGTTTCAGGTTCAGTTTCTAGACACGTCACTACCTCTTCCTTTAACTTGGTGGTGGTGGTGAAGGACAGTATTTCATGAGCTTCATTCAGTTGTGAGTTTATTGTAAAGGATCTTGTTTATGGAAAGAGCTGTCACTGTTAGATCATTTGAGAATAATCCATAGGTGCTCTCAGAAACTATGCTGTATACTAACTGATTAAAGGAGCTGAAAATTGCATCTTAAAATTACATTGAGGAGATGTTATTACTATAAATGCATTAAAATAGCAGGAGCTCCCATTTCTGCTCTGATTTATGGGCTTATGGTTCTTGTGGGGAAGTTTCCACTTGCATTGTACACTCGGAATTCTTTAATTTTGTCCATGTTGAGTGGGAGGGACAGAAGCTTAATAATAAGTAAGACTCGTAAATATTAAAGTCAAAGGGCAGAATTGCAGAGCTCTGCTCATTTGAAATAAACTTATTAGTTTGAGCATCTTGTGGCATCCCTAAAGGAAGGCACAATTGCATCATTAAGATTTTAATGAGAAGATTTAGTTCTGTGGGTACCATTTGCTGCACATTATAGCAACTGTTACAATGAAGAGTTTTAATTTCTACTATGGTAATAGTGAAAAGAGGGTAACACAATGTCACAATTTTGGTAGTGTCTATATTTTTGGTCTTTTCAAAAATTCATAGTTTGATTATTGACAGTGAAATTTGAAACTCTGGACTCTTGTCAGAGAGCAATGGAAAGTTCAACCAATAGTCATATCAAATTCTTTTTTTTTTTTTTTAAGTTTTTGTATTTTTAATTTTTAATTTTTATTGTTTTTTGACAAAGAGAGACAGAGAGAAGGGGGAAGGCCCAGAGCAGTCTCCATACTTGACAGCATTAGTTTTCCATACAGTTTCACTCCACAGGTGGGTGCGGGGCTGCGCAGGACAGGAACTGGGCCGGGAGCCTCCTGCATAGGTCCCGGCAAGAAATGAACTGAGGACACACCCCAGTTCAGCATATGGGTCTGCACGGGCCGGAGCCGGGATTCGATCCTCAGTCTCTGGGGCTGCAAAATGAGTGCTTAACTCATGGAGCCATTCCAGCTTCCCTCCCATATCAAATTCTTAAAAGGTGAAAGTAGCATAGTTCAGATCTGTGTTTACTAATCATGTCCACTTTCACTTTCTACTTTGTTGCTCTTACAGCAAATTTAACTAGGCTGTCTTGCCCAACCAAGATCTTTTCATAAGAGTATAGGGATAAGCTCAAGTGTAATAACTAAACAAGGTTTTGATCTTAACGAGTACAGAAAGCAAAATCTACTTAGTGTTTTTGGTAAGTTGAAAATGGTATACAAAAGAAGTTTCTTCCAATTTAAAAGTATTCTTTGATGTTGAACTTATTTTTGGAAGGTTTCATTTTTTTCTTTTCAAATATGGCACCTAAAGCAAAATCTGACTCATGGTAGGAGGACTAAATGAAAAATGAAATTTAACAAACATATAGGTATTGATCGTTTAATTCAGAGAACTATAGTCTTAAACTTAATTCAGAGGGCTGTCATCTACTTAGAGAGGCAATGTGGCATTGATATTAAGAGTTTTAACTTGAGAGCTGGACATACGTATTAGATATATGACCCTGGACAAATTCTTCAACTTCAGTGTGCATCTCGTGAGGATTAAATTGGTTAATATATAATAAATTCAAAGTGCTTGAAACTATGTGTTGAATATGTATAATTCTTTAGAAAAATAACATTATTATTAGTATTTTGATTTTGACATATAACTTTAGTATCTACTTGGACTACATGAGTGAACTAGGAAAATAAAAATCATTTTGGTGCTGCCTGAAAATTAAATTTTCTTAGTGGTAGCCTGGCTTCTGCTAGAAAAACTCATAGAATCAGCAAATTACTTCCTGTGTTTCTCTCAGCTTCGTATCTTTTTGCTTCCTTGCTCCCTGTCTTCTCCCAAGTGTTCCATAGGTGTTTTCATGTGTCCCTGAGCCTGGCACTAGAAACCGTCCTTTGGTGTCACAGAACTCTGCATTGTCTACCTGAGCTTGGATGATTTCACTCTGCATAGACACCCTGAGCTCCTCTCCTTTGTCTCCCTTCCTTTCTGGGAATGCTCCCTATGCATTGTTAGTGCCAGCCCTCTGTTTCCTGCTTTGTTGACCTCAGCATTAGGTCAACAGACTACCCTACAGACTACTACGTCAAGCATGTCCAACCCACGGCTCACGGGCTGCGTGGGGCCCAGGACGGCTTTGAACGTGGCCCAACACAAATCTGTGAGCTTTCTTCAAACACTATGAGATGTTTTTATGATTTTTTTTAACTCAGTAGCTGTCATTAATGTTATTGTATTTTATGTGTGGCCCAAGACAATTATTCTTTTTCCAGTGTGGTCAAGGGCCGCCAAAAGATTGGATATCCTTGACTACATCCTAAACCAGACCACTGAAAACTGTCATTGAAAACCTTTTGGTTTTCTTGATCTCTTCTATGATTTAATATTTTTTAGGGGGAAGAAGGCACTAGTCCAACATAGTTTCCTTGAATATTGCCAAATCTTATAACTCGTCCCATGATCTCTTCTAAACAAAATAAAACATAATTAATTCTCTTCCCTCCAAGCTGTTAATAATGTTTTGCCCCTATTTACTATCAGTTTTACCTGCCTGTTGTTAGTTGTCTTTCACAGAAGAGAGGTTGTATATTATATATCCAGCAGAGGGATTAACAGTGCCTTGCACATAGTGCTCAATAAATATTGGTTAAAATTAATTCATTTGATCTTCACCAATATGTCTCTGTCTACCATTCCTACCTAAATTCTCATTCTTCTAGTTCACTCATTCTCTGGTTTCCAGTCTTTAAGTTTATTGTATTTTCTAAGGCCTTGCTTCAGTTTGTTCTAATTTCTTAACTTCTTCGCTTTGATTACATTGCACTTCAGCTTAAGCCTCATGATTCATTACTTAGCCCTTTCTCTTGTCAGTACACTCAACTGTCTTGCCTTCTTGTCCTTTGGGGTAAAACTTTAAAACTGGTTTAGTGCAAGACTGTTTTGTACCTATTTACTCAGGCTCCTAACCCCCACTGAAGAAAATGACAAAACCATGAAAATTTCTCCCATGTTAAAATGTGCTCTGCTGAGATCCTGCTGCATGTCCCCGCCTAGCTCCCCGCCTTTGCAGTTACGTCTGAAGAGCACTTCTAACACTTCACCAAGAGCTTCAATTCAGATCTGCGCCCTCACCATCAGCAGTGAGCCTCTGTTCCTAACTGGCAGGGAAAACTGCAGTTATATTTATAAAATCACAGTATATTTTATAAACTACATGCTGTGTTTTTGCAAGGCAGACAATTTCTTTTTAATAGCGGTTCAATGGCATTGTCATAGTTGGATTTAATTTTAATCTATGACTGTCAGACCTAGCTCATAGAAATCTATGTAATGTAACATGCTTAAAAGAACTATTTCTCTATTTTCAGTGTTTCTAAATCATTGACAATGGAAAAGTTAGTCTAAAAAAAAGACTTTACGGTATTTGTATCAACTTATGAAACAACCCTCTATGTGTTATTAATAATGATGATATTGCCTCTTTTAATAATTTATATTCTCTATATTTCTCATATTAGCAGGGCATAAAATCATCAGAAAAGAAATCTTTGATAAATCCAATTATCAATTTTCTTTTAGAATTCCCCTTGTCAAGGATATTGAAGTGCCTACACATCTACTCAGAAACTTCTTTAAGAGCTAGCAAGATGAGACTCTTTTTATAGCAAGTCTTCTATGCATTCCTCCCAGCTAATGGTCAGTTTCAGTGGAGAGATGATGGACATCCCCTGTGAGTCTTTAGCTTTGTGCACATGGGCTAGCACACAATTATTTCTAACTGAGTGCCCGGATGGCCGTTCATTGCGCTCAGTGTTTCAGTTGGATGGACAAGATTGCAGAAGTGAAACTTACTTGAAAATGCTTGGTCATGAGTGTCTTCCGATCATCTTCAATCTGTCGAAACTTGGCCTTCAGGCCTTTCATTTGGGTTTCCATTTTTAGAACATATTGGAAATCTCTCTGAGTTCTCAAGTTTAGGACTTCAATAGACTGGGACATGTTCTGAACCTGTTAAACAGGAACCTGGGCTGTAAATTATTGTCTGTTTACTATTGCAATAGCAAAAATAACATGAAGAACTGGAAGGACCAAATCCATGATTGCATTTTCACACAATACATTTTCAGAAGGGCCGTATTTCATGATAAACTTTCAAAAAACTCAGTGAGAGAAAATTATAACTTGGCAGGAGATAACCACAGAGACATTCTAGCATTAGAAATGACTGATTATAAATGAGAATTTAATATGTCAGAACAATAAAGTTCAAAAAATAGAATTGTTTCCAGGGCTTTGTAAGCTTATAATGCCCCAATCTGTTAAATGTTAAAATACATTGTTTCTATAAGTACTAAATCTGACTTCTCCAAGATCTGGGATGCTTGGCCACTGTGGATGGCAGTGAAGTATCCAGCAGACCAAGAACTCATTCATTCCAATGCAGGTACTTCACGCTACACCGAAAGTACTCCCAGGGATGAGATGAATTGACCTCCGGGAGTGGTGGTTGTGCTGGGATGCCTCCTAACTGGCAGATCATTCTGCTTAAGAGAGCTGGAAAAGGGCAACTCTATCAAGTAGAGAAGCAATAAAGCACATGGCACTATCCCAGGTTCATTGAGCCCCAGGCTATTTCGAAGTAGGAAATAGGCGACCTATAAAGCACATAGGAATGTGGAAAGAACTTCTGTTCTAATTGTTGTGGCAGCAAAATTCTGAAAACAAAGTGAAAGCCTCTAATAGAAGGAGAGCTGTTAAATGAAAAGAAAAATGGAATGTGAATAAACTCTTTTAAAGACTAAGATCAATCTCTATACCTTCGGTACACAAAGTACTGTATGCAGAGCAACTACTGTGGCATCCACCTGGGAGCTTGTCAGAAATGCAGCATATGGGAGTGGGGGAGGCTAGGGATGGAAAGGGCAGATCTATTAAATTAGAGTCTGAATTTTATCAAGACCCCCAGGTGATTCCTTTATCTATTACATTTTGAGAAGCACTGCTCAACATAGAGGGATTCCCACGGAAAAAACAAATGTAAAGAGCAAACATAAAAATCTTTATAAAATTTCATTTTTTATTCTAAATAAAATTCTCTCTCTCTCTCTTTCACACACACACACACACACACACACACACACACACACACACATGCGTAAAAGGAAATGGAGTATATAAACAAAAAATCACAGAGAAAGGTATGAAAAGTTTAGAAGAATACCTGTTAGGTAGTTAGCACTAATTTTCTGGTAGAAAATGAGGTGTGGGTGTGAAGATAAGTAACAAAATAAATATTACAGAAAGAAGTCCTGGTAAACATATATCAATTCATCTGCATAAAATTATATTTTGTTTGCATAAATGAGTACATGAATTCATGGACACCCAAAAAATGGTGGTGGGATTTCAGGTGATATTTACTTTGTTTCACGTATTTTTATGTGTTACTTAATTTATTTTTAAATAAACATATTATTTGTGATAAGTAAACAGTTACTTTCATTGCAAAATTTTTGAGTGATAAATAAGAGAGGGATGATTTGTTTAGACACAATTTTTTTGTCATCAGGTAAAGTCACAGAACTTAGTGGACCAGCCAGCTCTGAAGAGCCCGTTGTTGGTAACATTCCTTGGATCTGGCACTTTCAGAAAAGGCAGTGACTTCTCCTGCCTTGGCTTGCCTGAGTTCCTCTACTTTTCTTGTCAGAGAAAGTCAGGTTTTTCTGTTTCTTTTTCTGCTGTCTTGGTCCATAATCCTGCCCTTTATGGGTCACGTATTTTCGGGACATATTAATTACAGTCTAGCTCATATTAAAACTAATTGTATAATGTGTATGTTGGATGGGAGCAGGGAAGTGGCCACCCTTGTGTGACCTGCATGAGGTTAGACACCGTGTCTTATTTATATCTTTTACGTCCATGGTTTTGCACAGAAGCACAAAATAATTGCTCAATAAATATCTATTGGGTAATATTATCTTAGGCTTCCAATGGTAGTAATGGGTAATTAGTATTTTACTATTTTAAGGGAAGTTTCTTCTTCCTTTCATTGGTTAGGCTATAGCATTTCATGACTCCCAGACATTTATTAATTTACTCTCTCTTCTGCATTCAGAAAGCTTCATCTTAAAAAATCTTTAGTGCAACACAAAATTACTGAGACATTAAAAGCATGGTAACTGCATCTAGGATAAATGTAATGCTTTCAAAATAATTTTCAGGTTCATCATGGCTAAGCATGAATAAAGAAAAGCCATTCATGTTAAAGAAATGATCTACACATTTGAATATGGCATTTGTCTAAGAAGACAGCCATCACTGGCATGGCTGATACACTCCTGGGAATTCTACGTACTGAGGCAGAGTCGGTACAATTAGAAAATGAGTGGGCAGTGAGATAATCTGGACACACTTAAAACAACCTCTTTTTTATGTTGCCTCTGACTGACCCTATTAAGTTCATTTTCAACTTTATTTGTGTTGTGGGAAAATGCACCGAGAGAATTTTTGCTGAGTCTTGACTGTGACCTATATTGTAGAATCATGTATGAGTATAATTGTAAGAGCACATTTGGGGTAATGGCGGGAGATAGAGCTATCTAAATGGAAAGGTTTTGGCTCTGGGATGCCTTTTGTTTTTCCTGCTGGCTGTACCCAGGACTGTTTGGTTTCCCACTGGTCACGGAGACCCACTGAGAATCAGTTTCCTGATGACACTGGAGACAGGATCCCCAAGATCACACTTGTAGGAAGAGGGCCCATCTGCTGTGGTTTTGTTTTTTTTTTTAGCCTGCTTGTCTCTGATGTTCACTCTCATTCATAATTCGTGTGAAGGCTACTAGAAAAAAAAATGTCCAATCATTCAATATGTTTAGATAGCCTCGGGGTTAACAAAAATAAACAGAGGTTTCTTTACTGTAGGGCTTTGCAGAACCTTTAGTATTAAACTTTGTGGTAGAAATCTTCAGGAATAAAGTACCATGTACAGTGCTTCTTAAAATTATTTTATTGCTGAGGATGTCACTGCCATCTAATTCCAAAAATATCACTTTAGAAAATATTGACCTAGACAATACAGAATATCTTTAACCCCCTCACATGGGAATTAAATGAAATTCTATGTGAGCAAGAAATACTATTTATTTTTCAACTTAATATTTGCGGGTGCAATGTCCAGTCCTGGATTCACCTAACTTGTAAACTTGGATTCCAAATCTAGAACCTTTGGTAACTATAAATTGCACATACTCAGCTATCGTTTGAATTTCATCAGTGACTTGACTAGGGAGGCATCCTTATCCTGAGTGTGTAATTGTTCAAACTTATTATTCAAATAGTCAACTGCAGTTGGCACTTTTTGTATTCTGTCTTCTTTACATACAGTTTTATTATCCACAGAATGAAGAAAATGTGATATAGCCAAGAAGCATTTGTGGGACATACTTTTTGAAAATGTTGGTGTCTCTCTAACATTGCTCTTGGAAGCAGTACCTTTCTATTTTAGATTTTTGTACTTGCAGCATTATGATAGATAACGGAAGGTATGCTTTCATTTCATCACTTGTTAGTGGAAACCACTCATCATCCTCTTTTGAGTTCTGTTACTTTATCTTTTGACTTGTATATTTATTTGTTTCTGTGGTTATAATTTCAAAAAAAAAATCACTTAGCCCTTGTTTCAAACACAGGGAAGTATAGCATCTGCTCCTAATCTTCACAAGACTAAAGAGATTATACCAGCAGTTTGGGTAAATGGTTTTATATTTGGAATATTCTCTTCTTCTTCCCAAATCTATTCTCAGCTCCTGAATCACAATCATCACTGTTTGATATAGATATAGGTCTTGCATTTTCACAAATATTACATTGGATAGGGCTACCTACATTTGAATATTCTGTTGAATAGTCAGCTGTATGAATTTGTTGAATATCAGTCTTGCTGTTTTCACCTGAATACCCTGTTTGGCTTTCCGTGTCACTTTCATACAAACTCAAAGCAGACACCTTAAAGTGATTATTTCTATAGTTTACACTGAATACATATACATAATCATTTCTTGATAACATTTGCCTTATAACTGCACGCAACACAAATCAAACCTGCGTGTATCTCAGAGACGTCAATATTTACAATGGCTTAAGAAACACATGACATATCTGAGATGTCTTTGTATGTCAAGGGGTTAACTGTAGAGCTGCTATACATAGCTAATACACTTTTCTTTTAATGCTCAATTTTAGTTTGGGCATACTCAGACCTGAATATTGTGAAACCAATTCTAATTTTTTCAATATTCAGTGATATAAATACTGTTAAAATTGTTTGACAGACCATGACTTAAATGAGTGTGGGTCCCAGCAGTGGCATTCTGGATGACACCACCATGCTGTTGAGAAGATGCAAAACGGGTCTGGTATAGCACCATAATCTGCTGGTTGAGGGACATTAGTAGGTTTCTGAACCTCAAAAAGCACCCATTTCTTTTTATGCAATCTGAGAAAGATTACTTCTGTAAGAATCGAATGGAGTGGACACACATATAATAGGTGGGAATGATGGCTATTACTATCATTCCTTTTAACATTTCCTTATTATAAAACTAAACCAGTCCATTGGTTAACGGTCACTGTAACAGTCATGCTCCTGTTTGCCACCATCTGGTACCTTGAATATATGTGGAACTGCAGAGATGTCCCCAAAGGAACTACAAGAAATGCTGCTATCAGATGGCTTTTCTTTGGGTCAGTGCAGTAAACCAGTGCTGCTTCCTGCAGCACCCTCTACATAGGGCACACAATTTACTATTCCTGCATTTGCAGCACATTACCAAACAGCCAATTTGATAAGTCTAACTTGTGGTGACCTTGAGTTTTTGCTAATGTTTTCTTTTTGTGTGTGTGTGTGTGTGTGCTTAAACATTTAGGTAGTGATGAATTTTTAAAGGCGTGATTTTCTTGAATTTCTTTAAAACCTAGAACAAACTGTGTAGTGGATGAAGTGGTCATATAAATTTCAATGATTATTTTCAACCAACCTCCTTAGCTGTACTTTTTTGCCTCAGTCATTCTTTACTAAGTCCTGGTTTTATCGTAGTTCAGGAATACATTTCACTTTGGATTGTATTATCTGCTTCCTGGCATTCAGACTTTATTTGAATTTTTTTTTCAACTGATTCTTGAAGAAATGTCTGAGTCAATATGTGGGTGTATGCATGTAATGCTATACTGAAAAACAGTAACAGAAATAAGATTATGGTATCTAAGGAAATATTTCTCACCACAGTCGATATAGAAAAAAAAAATATTTGCATTGACTATTGGAGCAGAAAAACAGTAATCTGAGGAGAAATAGATTTTAACTGAAGGCAAAGCAAAATTGAATTAAAACAGTAATCCTTTTACCAATATACTTAATTTCTCTAGTAACCAAACAGTATTAAACTATATGTTTAAGATTTTTTGTTAGAAATGAAATCAAGATTAAAAACAATACCCAAGACTAATCATAGTTCATATGTCATGATTTCTAACAGTTGAAAGGCACATTGGCTAGAGTTATTATCTTGAATGAAATGATATTTGCTCTTGTCTGGAAGACAGATATTAAAGGAACAGAAATAATGGGATTTTTATCATAAAAAGAGTCTTAAGAGAGGGTCTATATATGATGATAGCTCTGAGGAGAGGGGAAGGAAGAACAGTCTAATCTTTGCATAAAAACACAAAAAAGTCTGCTTAAACTCTTAGGACATTAATAGACTTCCAAATAATGTACACAGAGGAAACTTATTTTTGTATATAGCAGTGAAAGAAAGTTACTGTGTCTAGGCTTGAAATTGCATAACTGAGGGATGTTTGTATTAATAAATTGATGTTTTAATTTCTCTAGGTTCTCTTAATTTTCTGTAAAAAAAAATCCCATTTAGTGGCATCATTGTGAGGGTGGTCAGAGGAAGGCTATTACAGAGTGAATTCTTGAGCATGGTATCCTCTCAAAGCACATGCTACCTAATTTATATTATCCCTGCTGGTCTTTAAAATTCAAACATGTTGTCATTCTTCCGTCAGTCTGGCCACCCCAGCTGTCCTACTATATTCAGAGCCCAACATAGGAAAAGTCTGAATGAGAATAATTGAAAAAACCATTCATTGTGTTTCTTTTCTCCCCAAACTAAACATCAATACCCTTTCATGAGCTGACTTTTATCTGAAAAGGGAATAAATCAAGGGCATTCTGCATTTGATTGTTACAGATCCAACTTAAGTAAATTATATGGAGAGAAGGCTATTGAATGAAACTGAAGAGCTTAATGTTCAAAGGAACGACTTAGAGAATGACGGTAAATACTTGGAATTATTCATTATCTGTCCAGATCGCTTGCATGTTGCATGGCATTATTTTAACTTCCTTGCAACGTTGATAATGGGATCCAAAAGTATGAGCTCAAAGAGCTTAGTGTGGTCCTGAGAGTTGAGGCTAAATTTCTGTTTGTGTTTTTTTCTTAAGGAGACACTGACTGGATATTAAAATATCTGATAAAGAGTCAGTCTTAAGAAGGCAAGGTGGGGAAAAGTAAAAAGTCATATAAATAGAGTGGAGCAGGAAGCTTTTGAGGTACTCCTTTCAAGGAAGAGGAAGTTTATTTGAGAAGGGGGACAAAAATTTGAGGGACCCTTCTCAGCATTACTTGCCTTTGTATATATTCTTTTTAAAGAATGGTAGATTTCTTTTTTTTTTTAAGGTTTATTTTATTGTTTTTGACAGACACAGGGAGACAGAGACAGAGAGAGAGACAGAGAGAAGACAGAGGACCCAGAACAGTCTCCATAGTTGTACATCATCAGTTTTCAACATGGTTTCATTCTATACAGGTGGGTAGGGGCTGTGCAGGGCAGGAACTGGGTTGGGGGCCTCCCCGATGGGAGGCATGCCTCCTCAAGCCAGGGGCATAACTGGAGGGGGGCGAGAACTGAACTGGGGGCCTCCTGCATGGGAAGCACAGGCAGTTCAGCATATGAGTCCGCACAGGCTGGGGCCAGGATTCGATCCTCAGTTACCAGGGCTGCAAAGCAAGTGCTTAACCCACTAAGCCATCCTGACTTCTTGAATGGTAGATTTCAATGAAAACATGCACCGGGGACACAGGGCACCCACCTTTTCCAGCAGTTGGCGAAGCTGCCTGCTTTTGGCATCCCGGGAACACAGGTTTTGTTCTGGAGCAACCACTGTGCAAATGCATCTGCCGTCAGGATCCTGAGCTGAGCTGTACACTTGCCACCCTTCTTTGGGGCTAATCTGGGTCTGAGGAAACCAATGGCAAACACAAAACACAAAACACAGACCCCGTTATATGATCGAGAGATTATGAGTTTGTAGCATTTTAAACACAACATCTTTTTGATCAGGTTCGTGTCTTTGTTCTTCAAAGTTAAAAAGAAAGTAAACAGTTTACATAGGCAGTCGTACCTTCCTGATCAGTGCCCAGAAGGAGAATCTTTCTCTTATGTAGGCTCTATATTATTAACTAGGTATTGATCCTATACCACCTCCTAATGTATTTTGTTAAATTCAGACACATTAATGCAACTTTAGAAGCATCTGCTAACCTCTTAGACACATAAGACCAGTCTTTCTGTATAAAATCTGTTAGTTGGTCTTTCTCAATGGTAAGTGGTAATTAGTAGTATATAATTTTTTCCTGATAATTATTCACGTGTGATATTCTAAAGCTAAGCCCTATCCCAAGGAGCTTCCCACGTATTGAACAGCCAGTTATTAGCAAAGCTGGAAAGGTAGCATGTGACACTATAGGGTAAAAATAATTAGATCTGCATTGTTCTGCAAAGGATGCGGAGTCCCAGAGGAGAGAGAGTACTCGGCACAGTCGGCCAAGTTGAGCCTCCCAAATGACTTCTGCACACTTATCACTTGGCCTCCGTAGAATCCTGCTTAAAGTGGCCTTCCACTTTTACTGCAGGCTGCTCCTATTATGTCTAGATTTTGCCTCCCGTTTCTTCCTACAAAGAACTTCTCTTCAACCAAAATGTTCTGTGTATGTCCTCAAAGCATGCCTCCTTGATTTGTATCCTTTATCTTATCCATTTCGCTTCTCCTGCTTGGAAGACATCCTTTACAAGCCTTCAGTTTACTCAGCCCTCACAGTTTCCACCTCTTGGGAAGGATCTATTAGGTATTTCATGTGTATGGTCTAGTATTGTTATTGTCTCTCATGTATGTTATTTCAACAATTAGTTCAGATCCAGCTATAAGATACATTGAATATATTCCAATCTGCCGTATCAAGTAGATTCTATCAAGAACAAAATGCCCTCATGTTTGTTTACCTAGTTATAGTTTAGGAAGAACTGTGCTTTCAAATAAACAAATGGGACCTTATCAAGCTAAAAAGCTTCTGTGCTGCAAAGGAAACCATCAACAAAGCAAAGAGGCAACCAACCAACTGGGAGAAAATATTTGCAAACAATGCCTCTGATAAGGGGCTAATATCAAAAATATA
>PVKE010026930.1:0-21968 GCA_004027555.1 Craseonycteris thonglongyai
TTTTTTTTTTTTTTTTTTTTTTTTTTTGGTAGCTAAACTCACCAAGAGTTGTCTGTAACCTAGAGGCAAATTATAAAAATAAAACTTCTCTGGTTTTAAGTTGTTCAAGGTATTAAAACAAGGCTCTAGGCTTTGCTTCCAACAGAAACAAGGGGAAAGTTCTGGATCCTTCTGTGCTGCAGATCACAGTATAAATTCCTGAAATGCTTGGTCCCACCAGGGGAGTGCACAGCCTTTGCTGCCATGAGACTCGGGCTCCCAACTTTTCCAAATGTCAGGCTGGCGGAAGAATAGCAAAGAGCACATCTGATGGCAGCTTTTAATTTTTCAGAAAAGGTCTTTCAGTGGCTTTGACTGGGTAATTCCAAGTACTAGAAATAAATGTTAGTATATTAAGAGTAAGAAAACATTAAATTTCCTCATACACCTTTATAACCTCAAAAAGTCTTGTGGCATAATCAAATGATTTTGGAGACTAACTAAACGCCTCTGAAACTTATCTAGCCTGTTCTGTTTTATAATTATTAATATTTTAATTTCTAGGATTCTTCTCATGGATATTTTCAGGGAAAAAAATATCTAAAGTTTGAAAACCTTACATATAAAAAGTGAATTGGCAACATCAAAGTAAAGAACTTAATTCATGTTCAGGTATCAGTCCCCAGTGGACAAACCATCCAGGACTGGCAGCTGAGCAGGGAGGTGGTTTGTTGTAAGTGCCCAGCAACCCCTACCACACAGGGAGGGAACAGCCACACCCCTGAGAATTGGTTAGTCTCAACTAAAGGGAGAGCTGTTTTCTTCCTCTCAAAGCCCATGATAATTTTTATAATACTGTGTCCTGATTAATTCACTACAAAATTTAGTTTAAAATTTTTCAGTAAGCAAAATCTAAATATAAACCTATGCCAAGACACAATTTCAACACTTAAAATTCATTCTTTACATTTGTTTACAGAAATGCTCATAGGAACAATGGTCAAACCATATCACTGTCTCTGTCTAATAAAATCAGTCTAGAATTTACCCATAATGTAAACTGAGAGGATCAACATTAAGGTACTGGTGGGCGCTCTCACTGATGAGATTACCAAGGAGGGAACACATAATACCTGCTTCCCTATCTATTTGTATTTCCTAGTTTTTCTGACGAGATTACTGATGAGGGCATAATAGCTGCTTCCCTATTTGTACTTTCTAGTCTTTCTGAGGAGATTACTGATGAGAGCATAATAGCTGCTTCCCTATCTATTTGCACTTTCTAGTTTTTCTGATGAGATTACTGATGAGGGTATAATAGCTGCTTCCCTATCTATTTGCACTTTCCAGTTTTTTGATGAGATTACTGATGAGGGCATAATACCTATTTCCCTATCTATTCATATTTTCTAATTTTTCTGATGAGATTACTGATGAGGGTATAATAGCTGTTTCCCTGTCTATTTGTATTTTCCAGTTTTTCTAGATGAACAGTTGGTTACATTATGCAAAAAATATATATACAAAAGCAAAATTAATGAGACAGTTGAAAGTATTTATCTTGGTTAAGATTAACATTTGTCATTCTTTAAAAGTAAAATTTGAAAATGGCCCTGACTTTCTTCTATGACTGCATAGCAAAAGGTCTTGCTGAAGTGTTTGTTTTCCAGGGCCTACTGTACACCCCAGTACAAGTGTTCAAAGAAAAGGCACTATCCCCAGAAATACCCAATCCACAAAGAGATTTAAAATATTCATAACAGACATTGTTAAAGTCAAAACTGTTTAAACATTCAAATTACCACAGTTGGCTTTTGGTGTATAGCCAGCCTTAACTCTTTTTCCTATGCATCACAGTACTTCAAACAGAACTTTAATCTGTCTCCTCCTTTTGAACAACACACACCTTCTATTCTTTTTCTTGTTTTGGTTATTATTTGCACTTGGTTATTATACCCATCATTATTTAAATCAGAAATCTAATTTAAACAATAATGTTGAGTGCTTCCCAGGTATATGCTAAGAGTCAATGTTCTGGCAGTCAACTGTGTTCATCGTGAGTACTGTTCAACTAGCTTTAAAAAAAAAAAAAAAGATTTATTTTATTATTTTTGACAGAGACAGAGAGAAGAGGGAGGGCCCAAAGCACTCTCCATAGTTATACATCATCAGTTTTTCTCCACATGGTTTCATACCACACAGGTGTGGGGGAGTGGGGGGAAGCACACAGGGCTGGAACTGGGCTGGTAGCCTCCCTCGTGGGAGGCACGCCCCCTCGACCGAACCCTGGGGCAAAAACCAAACTGGGGGCCTCCCTCATGGGAGTTCAGCATATGGGTCAATACGGGCTGCAAAGTGAGCGCTTAACCGCTGCACCAAACTAGCTTTTATTTTGCTTCTCTTAAAATGCAAAAAATAGACAATGGCATTTGAATATGTCACATTTTGATAAGAGGTTTAAGAAATTCATTTATAAAAAGAGAAGTTACAAAGATACTAAGCCACCTAATCCCTTGGATCTACCATGAAACGAGACACTTTCATTCCAGGATCATTTTTAAGACCCTTCATGACTATTGCTAAATGATGTCATCTCCTCTGTCCAAGACCTCAGCTGTCCTCAGCCCCTTTCCACCAGCAGACACGCCTCTATTGGAGCCCGTGAACTGGAGCATCACTGGCTGCTCCCAGGGGAACAGAGCCTGGCCAGCTCAGGGCTGACGCATGCACACAGGCTAGCATGAAGACAAATTGCCAAAGGTGCCTTTCAGACTCAAGAAGCAGAAAAGGAACTAAAATGTATTCCCCTCATCAAGTATTTTTAAATCAGAAGTTACATTCAAATTCAATTCCACATTTGTTCTTATGTATCTCCACCTAAACACTCCTACTAGCATATTTAACAACACAACTCATTCTCTGACACATCAGCCTGTATCAGACTACAGTACTATTCAAATTTAGTCCAAGCTAGATTAAAATTTTTTTTTTCTCAACATATTTTGTAAAGTTTCTGGAATAATGGTGAAGTAGAAGTATTTTGATAAATTTGCTTGGGTGCCTATTACCTACAAGGCACTTAATTTATTAAGAGCTATAGGAAATTCATATATTTTACTATAAAGATGTGGGCCCCAAAGGAACTTAAAATTGAAGTTATATGTCTAACTTTTGGAAAAGCAAACCCTTTTGCAGAAAGACTCTACTAATGTCAGCAAAAAGCAATTTTTGAGTAGGAAAAGAATGTTCTTGAAAATATGTATTTCACTAAAATTTTTTTTTAAAGAGAAGGGAAGGAAAAAGCAGGCCAGAGCGTAGAGGAAGAGAGAATCACAAAGCAATAAAGAGGGGAGCCGGGAGCAGCATGGTATGATGCAAATAGCCATGCAGCCAGGTACAACAGCAAAGCCCCCTGGGGAGTCTGCTAAGGGAGCTACAGGGGCCTCCTAGGAGCACAGCCTGGCTTTGTGACAGGCTCCCACACTGAGATCTCAACCGTCTACCACACTGAATCTTAGTGCTGGTACCCAAGGACTATCCCATGTTGTCCTGCGTTGATACTGCAGCTTCTCTTTTGCCAACAGGGGAATACAATGCTCCCAGGAGGAAGGGCTCACAAAGAATGAGGGTTTGAAACACAGCCACCTGCTAAGCCAGGGCCCATGCTGGGAGGAGTGTCTCATGCTCAATTCAGTCACTCATTTTGAGACAGGATAGTCAGCAAAACTTAGGCAGTCAAGGAGGCCTAGGTAACCAAAATGCCCATATCTAAGAAATGGGAACCTAGGGCTTCTGGAGCCAGGTGACCAGGTACTGAAAGACAAGATAAACGATGCCAAGGCCAATGACATGCCCAGACCCCCTTCAGCAAGAAAGACAATCCAATCAACCAGGTACAGCATCCTGAGATAAGGATTAGCAGTAAATCCCAGAACTTTGGTGTGTTTCAAAACTCACTTAAAGTGGATCATCTCCTGGCATGCCAACCAAAAGATAAAAACAAAGCCTTAGGTACAATAAAAGGTATAAAGACAGTAGCTTGTAGTCTTAACATGGGCATTCCACTTTCAGGTGTCCCCTCTCGTTAGAGTTTTCCTTCTTTCCAATAAACTTATGCTTAACCTTTACTGTGGAGTCCACGTCCTCCTTCTTCAAGCACGCAAGACAAAGAACCTCAGAGAGCTGGACACTCAATTTTCCTGTTTCAACTTCACCTGCTCCCCAAAGGTTCCTGTGTCCCCAGGATCACACATCTTCCCTGCAAAGAGCTGACCCTAACTAAAGTGAGACACTCCTGGATTGGGCCCTCCTCTCCCTTCCCCGTACTGGGGTGGCTCTCAATAAAATAAGTCCTCAAAGAACAGAAACCCACAAAACTGAAATTCACAAAAGCTAACCTTCATTGTACAGCCTTGGGCCATGACTAGATTAGAAAGAATCCTGGTCAGGGCAGTTAGGAGCTAACTAGGATACACACTAGTGGTTAACTACTTGATACTGTCCTCGGGAGGAGAAAATATTATAGATAATGTGTATAAAGAACTTTGCACAGTGCCTGGCACACATTCAATAAATGAAATCAATTGTAAGGATTAGCCACAGTAGATTCTACTAAACAAATTACAGAAACCCCACGCCTACAAGTCTAAATTATTACCATATGTTACTTCTTATGAAGACAATGGCATTCTGCTTCCATTAACAATTTCAAATTCACCCATTTGTTCTGTTCATTTGTTCTACTTCAATTCACATGATCCTACTCAGATATTACAGAAATGTACAATCCAATGAGGACAGACGTTTAACTGAGAAAAGACAGAATTCTGGCAAACAGCCATTAACATCCCATCAACATATAAATACTCTAACAGAAGCTATGAGTATATTTCATTTTTTAAGTTTGTAACCCACTGATTTTATTGCTGCTGTCTCTGCTTAATTTTTAAAATTAAACACACTAGTTCATACTTTAATGGTTCCTAATTTAGGGGAAAGAAACCTTAAGACCCCTTTGAAAATCAGTAAGACCTAAGGCCCCTCACCCCAGAAAGTCACAAATAGACTTAAAACACAAAATTTGGGATTTCAGGGACTTCCTATGTTATTCGGAAGTCAAGTTGTGAGTTGTGATCCCTGAAAACCCCCCAGATTCCTCAGACTGATCAATAAAAATGTTGCACAGATAATCCAGAACATTTGTTTCCTTAAAACTGGCATCATCATCTTAATCAGTAACTTCTGAGAAAATGGTTCATTAGTTTTTTCTTGATTTCACACCCAAAAGAATGTAAACAAACAAATTTCCTTACCTGTCACATACGGCACTGAAATTGCTCCCACAGTTACTTCGGAGGCTGTCTAATAATTGAACAATTAAGAAAATGTATCCAAAATTAGTCCAAAATGTCACCTTCCTCAAATTTGGCTACAACAGTAAAGCAGAGCCATTAGTAGTTTGGACCCCATTAGGGTAAAAGAAGAGCAGGAAGAAAACAGGAATCCACTTGGGCAGCAAGCAAATAGGGAAACATTTCTGCACAGGCCCATGCGACAAATCAAATCCCAAGAGTTATCTGATTTACCACCCTGTACAGCCACCGGTGTCCTAGTTTGGGTAACTAGTGAAACAAGACAGCTTTTTAAAAAGAAGCAGGTCTCTAGTACCTGAGGAATTCTCCAGTGCTGTGATGGGTGTCGAGGGGCAGAGCCACAGAAGCACTTCACTCTTACCTGTAATCTACTTCATTCACTAATGTTCCCAAAGCAGGATAGATAAAAGGACATGTTCAAAGACGTTGAAACTGCTCCTTCTTTTTAAAATCCATTAAGTGCCATGATAAGCTAAAAGACAGGCATAGTTACCACAGAGCTAATTCTGCCTGTGCCCACCAATAACAGTGGAATGGATCAAAGTCGGTGTGCCATATGTGTTCTTCTGAGCCTCTCTTGCTCAAGGCTCACAACAACCCTACAAGGTAGGTCTTGTCCCCATTGTACAAACAGGTAAACTAAAGATCAAAACACACAGAATAACCCATCCAAAGTCACATTGCTACTAACTGGGAGAACTGGGATTTCAATCTGGCCCTGTAATTCCAAGGGTATGTTCCAGCACGCCACTATAAAGTCCACATATTGTACAGTTGCCAGCACTCAAAGGTATAGCTGGGTCAAGTAGTTCTTCTCTTCTTTCCTTCCCCCAACACACACACACATTTCCGGCTCATGTCAAACAAGTTATCCTCTTGCAAAGTACTAATCAAGTTGTTGTTTTTAATACAGAAGCAACAGTGAAGCCTGAGCAACCTGCTTCCACCTCACTAATAAAAACGTTGGGTAGTTAGTTGTTCCTTTGTTTTGAATGTGCTTGAGCACAGAAGTTGAATTGGAGCTGGGATGGGGGGATTACAGCAATCACTTACTATGAAAACAAAGTTTACCAATTCCACATATTTTCTGATAATTATCCATGAGATTTAAAGTCCTGTCTCTCTGAAGCTGAGGAGAGTCAGAAACAATTATACTCTACTGCAACCATAAATTTAATTTACCTTGGCATACAGAATGATTTACATTACTTTCTATCCTGAATGCCTCAATTTATCATATTGATGGAATCAAAACTGCATTACATATTTATTAAGGTTAACACTCAAATTTTATCTTATAATCAAATATTCTTATGATCACACCTAACAAGGAAAAGGTATTTCCTACGATAATTCATTTAACAGCTAATAAAATTAAAGAGCAAATTTGGAATTTTAAGCCCTGTTAGAAATTCCAACCAAGAGTGAGACTATTGATAGTGAGCCCTTTAAACAAAAAATTATTTTATTGTTTGAGAGAAGATGAGACAGAGAGAAGGGGAGGGCCCAGAGCAGACTCCATAGTTGTGCATCATTAGTTGTGACATTTCATTCCATACAGGTAGGTGGGTGTAGGGCCACTCAAGGCAGAACCGAACTGGGGGCCTCCCACATGAGAGGCGAGAACCTTCATCACCAGGATCGGCTGTTACCAATTGCACTGCAGCACACCATCTGGGTTGGCATGGGCCAAGGTTCGATCCCTGGACCTCCCAGTTGCAAGGCAAGTGCCCAACTTACTGAGCTATCCCAGCATCCCAATAGTTATTCCTTTTTATTATTTGTTTTAGATGCCAATGAGAGGACAACTGTAATTTCAATTCCACTGTAAACACTACCAAATGACAATCTATTACATATAAGCAAATAAGGAGGACTGTTTCAAGAGTAAAAGACCCAAACTACAGCTAACCAGCATGTGCTACCTGCTGCATAAACCTGGTATAAATGAACAAAAGGCTTAGGTGTTCACTGATGCCAAACTATCACTCTCACAATGAAGGTGCCAAGACAGAGGGTGGAGGACAGTGAAGCTGTGGTCCCTCACAAGTACCTAGGTCCTAGGACATTCAGCTTTAGACCAGCGGTCAGTTTATGCCATGGAGAAACACCTTCTGACAACATCATATGTTAAAAACAAAAAATACAGCCAACAGAACCAGAAAGGCATAGCCTACTCCTCAGATTGGCAAAAGAATGAAAACTGAACCTGAACCCGAAGAAGCCAAACAGTGGAAAGAGTAACAAGAGGCACAGATATGGAGTTGCTGCCCATTCTAAACTGTACTGCAACTTCAGACACTGCACATAATTCGGTGCAGGCTTCTAAACATGGGTGAACAAACCAGTTTGCCTTCATTTTTGAGGCATGTGATGGCTTAGGAAATCTACAAAAGACAGCGTCAAGAGTTGGGATTCTAAGTACAAGAGGAAAGACTGTTTATCATGTAGCTTTACAAGAAATAAAGAAGGGGAGATTGTAATCTAAACTGTATTTATTACTTTTCTTTTTAATCAAAGCAAAGATAGTCCTCTGCAACTATATGGCTAATTCATTAAGAGTGAATGAAATTAGGCTTTAGTGATTCTGACATTGATTAAATAAAGACATAAAAGTGAAAGTTTCTAAAGGATCAAATTAGCAAGGATTTTAAATGTCTTAATTTTATTTTAGAAACTAGCAGTTTTATATACCACACACATACAATATTTATTTTATCATCAGAATAAATCTGTTTCTTAAACCATTCAAATATTTTTTGTATATTAAAAATCAATGTATCAACTAATACAGGACATTTAAAATAACTCTTCAACATTTACCAGACTATTAAGGCTTCCAACAAAAAGTATTTTTAAATTTCAGGATCAGGGTCAAGAAAATAAGAGTAAACAGCTATAATAAATGCCTCAGAACACTGAAAATGTTCTAGTCTCATGCCCACAAACCCTGAGAACTTTTCTTCCTAATACATGCACCAAGTTTTAACCTTTTAAACAAAGTTATTGCTTTCTAATCTTAGAGAAAAGGGCAGAACAAAAACAAAAATGCCTTTAAGAAATTTGAAAAATAAAAACACGTTATAAACAGCAGTTGTGTCTAGCCTACTATGTGTGCTTGAGGCGGGGGCGGGGGGGGGTGCTAAGGACTTACTAAATGTTCAAGGAACAACTGAACAAAGTACTCTCAGTAAAAGCTTCAGGTAGAAACTTTCACATTTTGTTACAAATTCGAGAAGTATAAAAAATTCTACAAACACATACATATTCTAAAGATTTTATTACAAGATAAATCGAATTAAGAAGTCAGCCTTGCCCTCTTTAGGAAAATTCAAGAGTACACACAGACAGGTCAGGGCAACTCCTTTCTTTCCGGCTTTTCCTCAGAAATGAGTCAAGCTGCTAGAAAAGGAACAGCTTTATCAGCAAACAAAACCTCTTACAAAGGTACTGCTTCAAACAGTTCCAATGAGTTCCTCTTAAAGAAAAAAGTAAAAAATTAAAAGCTAACCCCCCAACCCTCTCAAATAACCATGACAAAAAAAAAAAAGCTCTTTTATCAGTGTCACATCCTAAGACAATAACAAGCACAATTTAACTCAATTACATCCACAAATCAGAACTGTACTTACAGATTGCAGATTAAATTTTTAGTGTATGTTAATTAAAATGTTTGTAATCTGTAACAGTCATTTCAATGAAAAGCTTAAAAATTATATTTTATTCGGTCACTCTCAATATTTCTCCATTCTCAACAAAAGAACACTGGTGCGGAGGAGGAAGTAGACATCAGGACTTCTGAAATCAAGACCAAACAGGGAGCTCTGCTAGCCCAGACTCAACCCCCTGACAGCTGCACTTGTAGGGCGAGTAGGCAAAGGCAATACTGCACTCTGTTCTTGCACTTTCTCAACTGATTTCAAAAATAAAACATAACTTAAGATAAACGAAATGTTCACAAAAGCCCACACTGACAAATATGTTGTTAAAAGAACACTTAGACAATAGCTCACAAGTGATAAAATGTAATTGCTTTCAAAAACTGATTATTTGAAATGCTCAAATACATTAATCTATTCAATCCATAACCCCTCCCCTCCACACACACAAGCAAGAAGAACTGAAGGCATTAGCTCTCACCATAACCAGTCTTTAGCTTTCCAAAACCAAAGACTTCACTGCCTTATAATCTAGGATTTAAGCGGGAAATTCTACAGTACAGAGTGAAATTTTATCTTGGCTACTTAGAAACATGATTCAGGCAAGGAGGAACCAAGTAATTTAGTAGCTGGGTGAACATGGTCACGTTTCCTCATCTACAAAGGAAGATAAAGACCACTGCTTTATGGAGCCATTGGAGGGATTAGCAATGATATACAGGTGCTACTCGACTTCCAATGGGGTCACACCTGGTAAACCCACCGTTAAGTCAAAAATATCATAAGCTGAGAATGCACTTAACTAACCCATGCAGTTTCTACTGAACGCACACCACTTTCATAGTATCAGAAATCAAAAAGTTTAAAGTCAGACCATCTGTCCATGGAGCAGCAAACATAGTGCTAGGCACCTGTAAGATGTGCTAAAGGAACAAGAGTATCTGCTATCACGGTCACCATCAATAGAAAGCAGCAATTTAAAACAGAATGACATAATGTGCAGAGATACGTGTCAAATTATGAGATACATCCACATCAAAACACATCATAACGAATGAACTCAGCCAGGAACTCTTGTCACGACTAACTAACACTGGTTTAATTGAAGTGGTAAAAAAGAAAAATGGCTGCTTTCAGTGTTTACCTTTTTCACTTTGAGAAACAACAATAGTATTTTCAAACAACTCTTCCTTCTCCATGTCATTCAGCTTCCTTAAAAGATGTCAACCAAGTACTAACACTAATAAAACAAACTTTAGAACCGTTCTTTGCAGTACTTTTAATAGGAACAGACAGCATGACGCAAGTCTACCTGAGGCTGCAACTCTCCACTCTTCATACACCTGTAGCTGTTAATTTTAACCTGCACAACGGTGTTGTTGGAGTACTTGTCCAATTCCTCCATTCTGTAGAAGCAACTCCAAATATAAAATGATGCTCTCCTTCCTCTACATAACTTTCCTCTGAACATTGAAGACATACTATACTGTTACAGCTCATGTGTAAATATGAATGTCACACTGTCCAGGAAAAGAAACAGTGAGTTTTAAAAACAGTTAATTAAATCCATAATTTAGAAAAAGAACCTAAAATTCATATTTAAAGCACAGAAAATGTTTTTCTTTTTACTTTCAAATTACAACTGAATTTTTAAAAATGAACTAAACTATTTGAACCCACTACAATAAGGGTCTTATTTTTTTTCCCCTTTTAGAAAATGTAATCATCAAACATTTTTTCTGTATTAAGCAAGTCTCACCTTCCAATTTACATAGGGACAGGAGAACCAGAATAACAACCTGAGTATAGACAAAGCATAGAGTATTTTTAAATACACTAAATTATGACATTTAAAGCAGTTTTCAATCATGACATAAAATGAGATTTTTATAAATTTATCCACTAAAATATTGTTGAAAATTTTGCAAAATGCTTTGAAAATTTTTAGTTAATCCACATAATTTCCCTGTGAACAAGATTATAACATAAACAAGAATCAAAGGCACAAAACAAAAATACTGACCAACTAATTTATCTAAATTTGGAGCAATATGGCAGCAGCAGAATTAGAAATAAAAAAGTTCTGACACCTACTGTTGAAAAACTATTAAAACTGTACCAAGCTTTCAAAACAGCAGCAGTGATCAAACTGGCAGGCAACCCTCAGGGTCGGGACACCCAATGCTCAGCACACGCATCACTCAGCCACAAGGCAGCGAGAGCTACATGAGGGGACAACGAGGTCACCGCTCACTTGGGTCTAACATAAGGTGACCAGATTTTAACATTGGTAAAGCGGGACACCATTGACCGGGGGAGAGGGGATTCTTGATTAAAAATTTGGTCTATCTCCTGCTGTTCCCTAGCTTGTCGTGCATTCTTTCCAAAAATCGAGACTTTTTTAAAACACCGTGGGACGCGGGACAAATTGTTAAAAATCAGGACTGTCCCGCCAAAAGCGGGACATCTGGTCACCCTAGTCTAACATGACATTCTGCAAGCCCTATAGCATTTAATGCTGGGGCCACATTTCCACAGAACATCACCACCTCCAACTGCCCCGCCCTGCCCACCAGGCACACAGAAGGTTCAGGGCGCACTGGCCATCATCCTCAGGCATCATGGCCAGGCCCCCTGCCCTTCAGCTTTGGCCAAGGATCTAGAAACAGCTGTCAGTTTGAACTCCACAGAAGCCCATCCGTTTTCTGCATTTATGAAATGTATTCTCTAATTTTAACTTTAAACAGAACCAGTGTTGTCACTTCTAATGCTGTTGACCACCACTCACAGAAGCGGACAAATAGCATTTTCTGTAGAGAAGGCATGGGAACCCTGGGTTCAAATTCTGTCTCATGCCCATTGGTAGTGAGCGTGGACAAGTTATCCGACTGCACTAAGTTCCCACTTCCTCATCCACAGAGGAGGTGTGGACAGCACTTCTCGGCATCACTCCGGGCTCATTACTGTGTCTCGCTGCATCAGTTTCTACCTGTCGTCTAGCATGCCTGTAACCCCATGTCCCTGTTCTCCTTTCCCCGCCTCACGCGCTGCTTTCCTTCTTCCCCCTTGGGCTTTCCTTCTCAGAGATCCTCCCCACTGTGCTCCACTTTGTGACCAAAAGCACAATCATCAGCTCCTCTCCCAAAGGGCTCCTGCCCATCCCCTCCTTACCCTGGACCCCTACACACATCAACTAAAACACCAAAGAAGTCTGACCGGCACTAAGCTGCAATAAGATGAGTAAGCTCCTCCCTGGGTAGTTTAGTCATCGCTCTAATCTTCCCCACCAACCGAGACGCTATACGAAGTGCCTGGTAGAAAAGGGGGCAGATATGTCCCTTTGAAACACTGAGTCTCATAATTCAAAATCACTCATGAGTTTCTAGGTGGTCCTCATTATGTATCACCCCAGCAACAAATTTCCCAAAATGCTAACAGTAACACCCAAATGGTCCCTCTTCCAGTTCTCAGCAGCATCTAGAACTTGACAGGGCCCACACCTGTGCCATTCACATCATAGCCACCAAAAAGCCATCCCCTAGTTATCCCTCTACAGTCACGCCATACTTCACACACTTTATTAGCATTATAAGGCCTGTCTTGTTTGTCATACAGGTCTGTCATCCCCTTGCTCTGCAGAATGTCAATTCCATGAGAGCAGGAAGCCTGGTCGCCTCGGTTCTCTGGTATAACTTCAGCACCTAGAATAGTATCTGACAGACACAGCAAATACTTGTTAAATAACAGGGTGGGGGCAGCAAGGATGGACCATCCATACCCACAACTTCTCTGACCTGCTCACAGTCCTAAGGTGGCCCTGCACACCCTCCCTGCTCTACGTTCTGAAATGCCCCCATTCTGCCACCCCATCTCAGTGAAAATTCCCCAACCACTCCAGCCCAGAGTTCCCTTAGTTACTTCTCTTAATGCCAAGAGTCCTAGTATATTTAGCACTTTATTTTTATTTTTATTAAACTCCTCAGATCAAATGATTTTTCACGTGGATCTCTTCCACCTCCCTAAAGTGACTGTAAGTTCCTAGAGGTTTTGTCACCTTTGGAGAACTACAAACCTGTACTTCAAGAAACTTGAGCGCTTGTCACAGTATCAAGGTTTTTTTATTTAAATGATATTGATTGTAGAGATATGAAATATTTCCTTTTTAAGCTGATTTATAATTACACTGTCCTGTGGTAACTAAAAGTCACCTAGGGGAAGTCAGGATGGCTCAGTGGGTTGAGCACTTGCTTTGCAGTCCCAGAAACCAAGGATCGAATCTCAGGGACCAAGAATCCAATCTCGGGCCCAGCCCATGCGGACTCATATGCTGAACTGGGTGGGGTATGGTCCCAGTTCAGTTCTCACCAGTGCGAGCTTCCCATGTGGAAGGTCCCCCGGTTCAGCCCCAGCTTGGGGGGGGTGGGGGGGGAAGCATGCCTCCCACGTGGGAGGGCCCCTGCCCACCTGTGGAGTGAAGCCATGTCAAGAACTGATGGCAAAAGGCTGTGGAGACTGCTCTGGGTCCTCCCCATTCTGTCTGTCTCTGTCAAAAACAATAAAATAAATCTTAAAAAAAAAAGTCAGGGAAACTGGGATGGCTCAGTGGGTTAAGTGCTCACTTTGCAGCCCCAGAGACCAGGGATCGAATCCAGGCCCCAGCCCATGTGGACCCACATATGCTGAGCTGAGTTGTGCCCCCAGTTCAGTTCTTGCCTGGGCCTATGAGGGAGGCTCCCGGCCCAGTTCCTGCCCTGCACAGCCCCGTGCCCACTTGTGGAGTGAAACTATATGGAAAACTAATGCTGTCAACTATGGAGACTGCTCTGGGCCCTCCTCCTTCTCTCTGTCTCTGTCTGTCTGTCTCTCTCTGTCAAAAAAAACAATAAAAATAAATCTTTAAAACAAAAAGTCATCTAGATAAATACTATAAACTAGCTGATACTTTCAGGTGCCATTTGCAGTGTTTATGGAGGACTATCTGAACCTGCTAAGTTACCTTAAGAACTGTGCTCATTACCCGTTTTCTCATAAACTTTGTCATCTTTACTCTCCAGATATCAGCTATTAAACTCCTTGCTGCTATAAATAACTCTTCTCTCCTAATTTGCTACAAACAGTAAAGTCAATAGGTTAGAACTAGGCCTCCAATATGGGCAAATGGCCACCAAGGGTGGCGCTGCCATGGAAGGGGGAGGAAATACCCAGTGCATATTTTGAGCTTTATAGGTGCTCCATGAATACTGACTGAAAAAATGAGTCCCACACTCAGTATTTCCTCTGCAAGAAACATATAAAGAGCTGTCAGCCACATTCTGTGCATGGCACTAACAGGTAGCACAGACTCGCACATTACAGACCTGTTCCTTTTTTTATGTCGCTTGTGACAGAAACCCTATGAGGCTAGGTTGAACACAGACCATTCCATGTTATGAAACCCACTTTTAAAGCTATGGAAACTGCATCCCTGTCACCTGGTAAAAACCCAGGGGTCTTGTGCTTTCCATTTCCTTCCACTTAGCCCATTTGTATAAAGCCAACTGTTGTTTCTTTAGGGTAAGAGAACTTCAGGTAAAGCTCTTATGTAGCCAAGAAAGGGCAGGGTAACAACACATTCTGTTATTCTATGTTCAAAAAGAGTATTTGCCAACAGTCCTTTTGACTACTATAATAACAAGCAAATTCAATCTCTAGTTTCTCATACTAAAAAATAGGGGCCCAGGTGAAGAAGATGGTAAATACTTCCAAATTTGGTCCTTATATTTCAGAGTATAATTTTCCTATGGTTGCAATTAAAACAACCTGAAATACCCAACACTAAAAAACCTCCCTTTCTCTCTACCTGAAAAGTTTAATCTGTCCTATGCAAAAACTACTCATGTTCAATCTCATTACAGGGGCTGCTTAAACATGTAAGAAGTTAGGCTGAATTACAAAGCTGAGAATCCAAAATTCTAGTTCAAAACACCTAATGTGTGTACATCTTTGGCCCATGGCAAAACTGCACGCTCCCTTGTAAACAAAGACACACACAAACCTGTAACAAACTGTGTTCTCACAGCACTGTGTTCTTTTCCTTCATTACAGGTTTGTGTGCATCTCTGTTTGCCAATCAACGAATATTTATTGAGGGCCTATTCCATGCCAACTATCTAGGCACTGATCAGCAACTTACTGATTTAATGTTTGTCTCTAGACCACAGGCACCATGAGAAGAGTTACTGCTTCTATTTTGCTCACCACTGCACTGTACAACCTAGCACATGTCAGGAGCTTAATGAATATTGGTTGAATGAATGAGAGAGAGAGAGAGAGGAATAGAGAGAAAGGGGCCACACTGTATGTAAAGGAATCAAGGTTTTTCACTTCCCCAAACATGCGATCTGATGAATTCTGAAAGACACCACATGCAACGCACAGCTGTAGGCATAGCAGCTGTCATGCAAACGAACCCCGGCCCAGAGCTGTGAAGAATTCAATCCTTTGTTTCTCTCTGCCTGCCTCACAACTGAAATAGTTAGGTCCACTGTCAATCTACTTGTCAGCTGCATGTCTTTAACATCTGGCTTTCAGAAATACTAAGTTAACATTGCTACTGAATGAAATTTATGTTGATTTACTCACTTACATCACTGCCTGAAAAGGTATTTACATGTCTGAGGTCACACAGAAGACCTAAAATAGAACCAAAAAGTACTTCGTTTCAGGTCTTTGCAAGGCATAAATTAGCTTTCAGAGTACTTAATTTAAAAACCCAAAAGTTCTGACTCATTATTTAAGCTCTCCAAACTTTAGGTCATAAAGTTCAAACAGGACTCTTTACCAGTAAGCTGTTGGAAACAGACTAAGTTCCAAAAGTGAGTCTCATGCAACTATTTTAATTAAAACCTACAATTCAGTGGCTTATATGCTGCCCGGAGTAGTTATAAAAATAGTAATAGGATAATAAGAAATATGAACTACTTAATGACAATAAAACCTAGCAATCTAGGCAGGTATCAAAATTAAGACGTGTAAGTTAATGTATCGCTAATAAAACAAAAAAGGTTATTTTCAGTTTTTTTCTCCAAATCCAACTAAATGAATAAAATAGATTTTTTTTTAAAGGGATAAATTAATAAAAGCAAAAAGTAATAAAATGTTCTAAACATGCACACCAAAATGCCAAACAGAAAGGCTTAGAGTGAAGTTTCCATGAAACTATAAATGTATTTAAATACATGAGTTAATTACCGTATTTTCTGGCGTATAAGACGACCGGGCGTATAAGACGATCCCCTAATTTTACAGTTAAAACATAGGTTTAGGCCTATATTCGCTGTATAAGACTACCCCCCACTTCCGAGGCTGTAGTCTTATACAGCGAATATAGGCCTAAACCTATGTTTTAACTGTAAAATTAGGGGGTCGTCTTATACGCCCAGTTGTCTTATACGCCAGAAAATATGCTGAGTTGCAGAGTAAAGATTTCCCCTTCTCCCCAAACTCCAGCTCCTACAAATCACAACTTACCTGAAAAGGCTAGAGATATTAGTTATAAACAAAATGACACCACATAAAGGAACAAGTTGAATTATGTAGAGTTTGTAAAGAATTATGCACTAAGCCTAATGTCAACAAAATCTCAATACTCAGTTAAAACAGTAAAAGTAACAAACCAAATAACAACAACAACAACAACAAAACACCTGGGAATTTTCTAGACCCTGAACATCTGATTCAGGATCAAAGCACTTAATGACCCAAAACAGCTTCAAAACCATATTCAATAAATAGAAAATGTGTATTTAGAACAGACCCACAAACTGTCCACTTGGACGAGTTAAGTTATATTCGCATTACACTGTGAAATACAAAGAATATGCAATGGGAAAATCAAAAAGGGCTTCTTGCCTACATTTTTAAATACTACTTTTACATTTTTCCAAAATCAGGTTTATGGTATGATTTTGTTTACAATGACTGCCACAACTCACTTTGCAATGTTCTGAGTAAAGACTCATAAACCCAGGTAACTACATAAATTTCCTTCAGACTAAGTCAGGTAAAAAAACAACAAAAAAAAAACAAGTTTTGTATTAATAAGAAACTGTGATACTGTGCCTTGGCATATATTCAAATTGGGTTCTATGAAGATTCACAAATCCACATTAAAATTCTTCATTGAAAAAAAAATTTTTTTTTAATCCAACAATGTGTCAAAATGCCAGCTGGAAATACGATATATCCAACCAAACTATTTTCCTACCCGGAAATTATCCCCTCCCTTTTGTAAGCCTGACTTCGTTTTACCTTGGTTTGAAAACATGGTAAACCAAAATAAACCTATGGGAATTGAGTTAAAAGGGACAAAACAGCACACTCTCCAAATTCCATTTTCTTAATGGCCTAATTTCGGGAAGATCCTCTGTGCTGAGACCTTAAACCACCTCTGAGAGTGTTGCAATCCTGAGCGGCGCGGCGCGGCCCGGCCCCGCGTGGAGTGGGGTGGGGTGAACAGGGGCATGGCCCATCCCGGAGGGGTGCGCACTGGCAGGGCCCGGCGCCCGGGGCACCGAGTGGCAGGGCCCGGCCCCGCGTGGACTGGCACTGCCCGAACCAAGCCTCGCGGAGTGGCAGCGTACGGCCCGGCCTGGCCGGCTCTCTCTCCGCAGGGAGACGCGAGCTCATCAGCCGCTCCGTGCCCGGCCCTTCCCGCAGTCCTGGTGGGCAGGAGGCCACAGAATCTGCCAGACCAGGAAATGTCACTCTCGGAACACATTTTATGACGCGTTCGCTGGCAAATAGCACAAAAAGCTAAGAATATACCGGGCGTGCAGGGCTCTGGAGAGACCGGCTGTTGCTCCAGCCCGCAAGCACAGCTATTTTCGATGTCCGCGAGCGAAGTGACAACTAGACCTCGGCCGGCGCCGGGTCCGCGCACTTCCCCACACCGCACGCCCGCCCCGAGTCAGAAGGGAGCCCGGGCGGCGTCCGGCGCCGTGATTCAGCAGCGTCCCGGGGGTGGGGGGGCCGGCGCGCGGGCCAGCAGCCGGCCCGGAAAAGGTCACCGAGCGCCACTGGCGCCGCCCGAGCTCGGTCCAGAGCAGCGAGGGAGCGGGTGTCGGCGGGCTCCTACCTTTCCTGCTTTTTGGGGAGCTCCGCTTGCTCCGGGCGCTGGCTCGCTCTTCCTCAATCGCAGCTGCTATCTCGGGGTTGTCTTCCCCATTGTACCAGACCAGGAGCTCCTCACCCGGCGCGATTGGCTGCGGGGAGAGAAGAGACAGGCGCCTGGCCAATCAGAGCGGCGGTTGTTGGCGGGCGAGGGCCGGGCGGCCAGACGGAGGCCAGGCGGGCAGGAAGGGCTCCTAAACCCTCTGCGGCTGCTGGCTGGGTGGCAGCGGGAAGGGACCCTCTGCTGGAGGGAGGACCTCACTTCCCGCCCGCCTCCTCTCCTGGGGGTCCGCATGGCCACTAAGAATCTGACTAGGAGAGTGCTTTAAACTCAAAACTGCCATAAGCTGCCGAGTCTTACTGTTCAAAGCCTCACGACTACCCATGCAGAAGGAAAAATAAAACACGGAACCATTTTGCCCACAAAATCTAGCTGATGAGAAATTTAAAGCACAATTAGAAAGAACCAGGCGGTTTGGAAAGAAAACTGCTGAAAGCTAATGACCAGTGCACAGTTCAGATTCCAAGAGCAAGTTAAGCATAAGGAAGAACTAAATGCCACCACACATTTATGTCACCACTAATTATATCATGGAAAAACTAAAAGAAGAGGACACACGAGTGTCCTGGCAATATAATACCTATGCACTGCCACCAACCTGCTAGGGTCCATGGCTGATTCACTGCCTTGTCCACTACATCCAGTTTACATGACAACTTAAATTTAGAAGGAAATGGCTAAAAATACCTCACAGTATTGTGCTCCTAAAATTTAACAGTCATGTGAGTAGTGAAGATCATACTGATTACATCTAAAAGACCCTGAAGAAAAAAACATACTAAGGGAAATCTTATACTCCTGAATACAATTTAAGGAAATGGCTTAATGGTTTCTCTCACAATGATTCATCTGTTCAAAAAGTTCCAAGAATATGCATACAAGTAAAATTCCACCTAAAAACTTATTGAATAAAATTGGAATCCACAAGTCCATACTGATATTAATGAATGAATGAATGAACAGTAAACAAATAAGTTGGAAAATAGTTCCTTAAATTAATTGTTCCCAACTAATCAACAACAAAAAATTAGAAAATTAGAAAATCACCAGTTGGAAATCATCACAGTAATCATTGATTCAGGCAGGAATCATCAACGGATGCTGAAACTGTTAGGTAAAAGTTTGAGGAATAACAGAATACTTGCAAAGTCTCAAAATATCTCCCCATAAAACATTTACTAATTACAAAGGGAAAAACAGTATCTTTCTAATGAGACAAATAGACATTATGTGCCTGCTGACAGCATCCACAAAGAGCACAGCATCACTTCTAGAGATTTCTGCCCAAAATGAATAAACGTAATTTAATCGTGATGAAACATAAGAGAAGTCCAAACTGTGGTACATTCTACAAAATAACTGACCAGTAAAGGTTACAAAAGCAAAGACTGAGGTACTATTCAAACTAAGGAGACAGATAAGACATTAAAACTGAATTCAACTGCGTTTTCTTTTTGTTTAAGGACAATTCATTGAACAATTGACAAAATTTGAGTAAGGTGTACAGGTTAACTAATAAAATACTGTCAGTGTTAGCTCCTGACTTTTATCAGTACACTATGGTTATGGAAGAGGATGCCCTTTTTTAGGAACGGGGAATCCTACCTAACATGCCAGTTTAGGAACAACGTAGTTCCTCACTTCAACATACCTTCCAGTCTAGATAATACCCTAGATGGCTAAAACCTGCCATTTTCTTAACTTTAAACCAACGTATTATAATTTTCCTTCGTGAGTCAGTTCAATCTAAACAAAAAACAAACAAAAGAAAAAAACTTAACCTAATATTTTAATGAGCTAAAATATATAATTTTATGAGTCAATATTAAAGACTTTTAAGAGTTAAAATAACCATTACACATGCTTTTTGGTACTCTGATGAGTTAATCTGTTTCCGTTGAAGTAATAGGCTTTTTTATTAAGTAAACAATTTATAGTTCTAAATGTATAGCTGGCTTCTCTATTTTTATTGTTGCAAGTCACATATTCATGAAATGACATCATATTTGAAATGATTAGGGTTTGCAAAATTATGTAAAGACTTAAAACCAAAGTGAAAAAACATGGAAATGACAGAAAAAAATGCATTCTCAAGTTATTCCTAACCCAAACAGCATAACCAGAGCACGGGCTAGAAGACACCTACTGGACATTTTCATGTTACCTCCAGATTCAGAGCTGAAGGATCCATGGGCATTCCACAGGAGTACTAACTATATTATCAACTAGGTGAAGTTAGGTATCAGCACAAACTCTTTACTTAGAAAAGTGCTCTTGTTGCAAAACACAATATAAAAACATATCAGACTCTGTTTTTACCTCAAATCTAATACAAAATTTCTTAATGGTTAATAAGCTGGTGAATAGCTAAATTAAAAGCAATGTGATTTGTTAACTGTTGAATAACCTTCAAAACTGTTAACAGCTGAGGTGATTATTATATTATTGAGCTATATACTTCCCAACTGCATACCAAAACAGATACACAAATAACAGACCTTTATGAAGAGGAAATAATATACCTGTTTGCTTCTGTGTTGTACTGCTTTTTCTTCACCACTGCTTAGCATTTAAGATTTTGTAAGTCAAATTTCAGAATAAAATAAAATTTATGTTCTTAAACACAGAAAATACAAACCCACATTAAAACATATAGTCAAAAGTCCAAATCTCCTTTTTATATATCGTATTTTGATGAACAAAAATAAAGAAAACAAATATCAACAAAAAGACTTTAAATTCCTCCAAACTTTCCTTTAGGTTCTGACAGGCTTACTGAACCAAGTGCACTCTTTGCCTTAAATCTCAGTAAATATAAACTTTAAATTTTACAAGACCAGTTGGGAAGAAGCAAGGATTCCAATAAACATTCCTGACACTAGGTCAAAAGAAGAGAAATACTCCAGAATAATGGGAACACACAAAGCACATCCATGCATTCCCATCTACACTCCACTCCACAACACAATCTTTTAAAAGTCACGGTCAGACAGAGTCAACTCTCAAATGGGTGAACTGAACTGAAGAGTACAATCTTCAACTTCTCCCACTCAAGCCACTAGGCCCCAGCTGACCCGCCACCCACTGCTCCCCAAACACACACACCTCACCAGCCTCATCTACCATTCCTCCCCTTGCTCCAGTCACACTGGCCTGTGTTCTATTCCCACTTCAGGGCCATTTCTTCTACTGGGGCCCCTCTTCCTTAACTGCTCTTACCAGAGATCTCTGTATGATTGGCTTTGTCCCATGCCAGTGGGGGAGGAATTCATGTCTTGTCTTTCCTGAGTCACTAGAGCTAAAGCAGCCCTCCCCTATCTAGTCTCTATCACATTTTATTGTCTTCAAATCACTTGTAATATTATTTTGTTTAGTTATATGCTTGCTTATTATCTGCCTTCTCTCCCATAAATCAGTAGTTTCATAAGACCACAAACGTTGTGTTCTGTTCACTACTATAAAGAATACTAGACAATAAATATTTGTCAAACTAATGAACAGAAAAATGAATGGATATCAGGCTAACAGTTAACTTCTAGAAATTTAAAATACCGTATTTTCCGGCGTATAAGACGACCGGGCGTATAAGACGACCCCCTAATTTTACAGTTAAAACATAGGTTTAGGCCTATATTCGCTGTATAAGACTACAGCCTCAGAAGTGGGGGGTAGTCTTATACAGCGAATATAGGCCTAAACCTATGTTTTAACTGTAAAATTAGGGGGTCGTCTTATACGCCCGGTCGT
>PVKE010026931.1:0-21966 GCA_004027555.1 Craseonycteris thonglongyai
CAAAATTATTCATAACAGCCTTCATTGAAGGAAGTAATTTAACCAGTTTGCTGTTTCCAAAGCTAAATCTGGGAGCAATATAGTCTAAATATGAGTCATAAGAAGATCACCAGGATGCAACTTCTTTTAAAGATTTATTTTTATTGTTTTTGACAGAGAAAGAGAGAGAGAGATACAGAGACAGAGAGAAGGGGGAGGGTCCAAAACAGTCTCCATAGTTGCACATCATTGGTTTTTCCACATAGTTTCATTCCACAGGTGGGCACGGGACTGCACAGGGAAGGAACTGGGCCAGGGTCTTGCCCCCGTGAGAAATGAGCTGGGGGCACTCCCCAGTTCAGCATATGAGTCCGCACGGACCAGGGCCGGGATTCGATCCTTGGTCCCTGGGGCTGCAAAGTGAGTTCTTAACCCACTGAGCCATCTCGGCTTCCCCAGGATACAACTTCTTAAAGAATAAAGACTATTCAGAAAAGATAGGCCCCGATACTATGAATTGAAGTTAATTTTATCATGTGTGAAATACCTTTTTTTTTTTTTAGGTAAAGAAATAAAATTTTCTAGAGATGAGAGTACCATGCATTTGTTCCTGTAAGTCATATATGGTAATAAATTTTTAAAATCATGCTAAATAAACTAAATCTCATCATCTGAACTATGAATATATTTTTATTACATGGAAACATGAAAGTGGGTGTGGGGGGGTTCTGGTAATCTGTGTCCTAGAACCTTTGAAATTACGAACTTCTGTCCTGTGTAAGGAACTTGGGCAACTTTTAGACAGTTACAAAGTTCTTCCTTAAATTCATCCCATTTGATTATGACTTGAGTAATCTAAAATAACAGTGATCAATATAGGAAACAAACTTTCATACTGGGGAAGGAATTGAATTATGGATAAGAGGAACCATTGTTAAAGGTCTCACAAATCATTCTATATGCTATCTATTCAGCCACCATCCTTATCCCACTTTGAGAGCTATTGTTTTAATAACAAATAAACATAGAAGCAATTTAGATCTAAAATCTCCCAGTGCCCACCTTCTCCCCAATTATTTTGCCCCCATCCACCATTATATGCTGTTCTGGGAAGAAAAGCACTAGTCAAACACTCAATTGAATTAACTCTATCTTAGTCATCCAAGCAAAAAAAATTGGTTAACCTTATTTTACTTTCTCATTTTTTCATTCCTTCCCAAAACTGTTCCAAGTTTACCATTATAAATATTCATGGGACAGGAAAATCGCAAGACATTTTTGACTATCAGCCAAATTAGAATTTTTACTGAGGTGACATCAGTTAATTTAAAGTAAAATAAAAAACCAAATGTGATGACAATTAATATTGTTAGTGATGCCTCTTAACAGAAGCTATTGACAAAGAAATTAAAATTTTTAAAAAAGACTTTAATTAAACCCAGAATATTGCTATGTTCTTTGTTTTTACTTATTTTATTATTATAATAAAAGAATATTTGTTAAATGAAGTCATTCAAGATATCAAATAAATTTAATAATTTTATATTTTCAGCAAGTATTTATATTTAGTTTCTTACTATATTAATTACTTCACAACAGGCAAAGGAAAAATGTGTTACTTTTCTAGAAAAGTCTCTTAAGGCTGAGAAGGAATTCTACTTCAAATCATTCAGTATCAGGAGGCTGTGTTTATCTGAATCTAGTACCCACACACAATAAAACATCCTATATAATAAATACATGCATACAAATACATTATAGCATTAAACTAATGTTGCATTTTAAATGAATTCATTACTACAGAATGCACAAGATCTATAAGATAGAATATGATAAGCTTAATTCTCTTAAACAGGTACTTTAATTATGACATGAATCTGTAGATTACTATTATGTGTAATCCTTTAATATTGTAATTATAAAGCAACAAAAGCTATTTTGCTGTAAGTACAAGTAATTTGGTAACTTAACTGTACAAAATTGATATGTTATTTTTCTTTTTTAGATCCTGGTGTAGAAGTCAGTGAACTCTATATAAAAATTTACATTTTTTTTCCAAAAACTTTTATTCTGTTATATTAAAAATATCAGTCTCACCATTTTGGTTTGCTTGTAATATTTTTTCATTGAACTTAATTTATGCAGATACAATGTTTATATGTACTTTTCCTAATTCAAAAAAATTAAAGGCTACTTTCTAAATAAATGTCAGAGACTTAAACATATAATAACAATATATGCCTTTTTTTTAATGAACACTGTCCCAAAAAAACCCACATGACATAAATAAAATTTTTTTTTAAATAATTTATTTTCAAACTACTTTTTCTAAAAGTGGACAGAAGGCAACTGAAGGGAAAACAACACTCATTCCATGGCTCTCTTCCATTTCCCTTCCTCCCAAGTGTTTCACCTACTTAATAAAACATTTATTTAATATCAACTTACACAATACTTGCTAGGTTTAGGAGTTAAGTGCCTAAAATATATTAGCCTATAAAGCTTTTATAACTACCATATAAGTAGGTACAAATATTATACCCATTTTAAACATTAGAAAACAAGGTAACAAAGAAGATAAATAATTTGCCAGACATTATACAGCTAGAAAAGTATCAGAGGTAGGATGTGAAAGCATACCAAGAAAACATGGAGTTAAAACTTTATTAAAAATTAGAAGATAACACAAACTGACATGAAGTTAAGCATGATGGTTGTATTAGTTTCTTCTGGCTCTTATAAAAAATTAGCACAAATTTGATGGCATAAACCAAAAAAAACTTAATTCTCACACAATTCTGGATGTCCAAAATCAATTTGACTGGGCAGAAGTCAATGTGTCAGCAGGGTCCCTTGATGGGCTTTTGAGGAGCGTTGACTCTTCCAACATCTTTCTGTAGCTACCAGCATTTAATTGTAGCTGCAGCATTACAATCTTAGAGGAATGTATTATCAACTGTCTAGCTACTTCATTCTATATGCTGCTTTCCCCCCAATGTGTGTTTAAATCTTCCTCTGCCCCCTTCTATGAAGATACACAGGATTTCATTTAGTGCCCACCCACATAACTCAGTATAATCTCTCCATTTAAAATCCTTAATCACATCACTCAAGGATCAATTTTTTTTTTTTTTTCTAAACAAAGTAACATTCAGAGGTTCCAGGGATTCTAGTAGAGATATCTCCTGGAGTTGGGTTGTGGGAGTGGGCATTTTATACCTTATCACACTGGCAATAGATAGAATTCAGATTACAGTTAGGTATTGCATTGATGAAATAACTCCTGAGTTAAATCTTCTTCCACAAACATGGGAAGATATATGATATTTGAGCAATGAACAAAGGCTTTGACAAGCTCATTGTTTCATATGGTCAAACATATGAATCTCCTTAAGTTGGTTCCTAGTGAAGACAGTTTGAACCTGAAAATCGTGGAAAAGAAAATATAAAGGGCTGAGATCCTGCAAAAAGTTGTTCCTACATGAAGTAGAAAGGAAAATAACATAATTGAGAAGTAAATTGATATTTTGCAATTTACCTGGGACTGCTCACAAGAAGCAGAAGGAGAGCTGAAGGCAGAGAGGCACAGTGGTCGCTTACCACTGTTGGTGGAAAAGTGGAGACAGAAACTTATCTGCCCACTCCGGTGCAGTAACACAGGTTACTTATGACCCAAAAATTTCAAAAGCTGAGAAAAAGGTTTGTCGTTTTTTATTCCTTGGGGCCCAAAGGAACAAACTTTGACATCGTTAAAATTTTGACTTCAGGAAATGGTTGAGGGTCATTCTGCATGTCATAACATAATCTGTGTGCTCAGTGTAAGACTGCACATTTAATAACACAAAGAGCAACAAACTATATGTAATTAAGACCTGTAAGAAGATGGGGAAAAAATCTAAAAAGATAAATAAGACCTCGGATAAAAGTTGAATAATAGCAATGTCTCAAGATACAAAAATGTTTTTTAAAAAAGAAAAGAAAGAAATAACCAATGTCACCTCAATAATTTATTTTTTTTAATTTGCAATCTTAACCTCACTCCCTAAAAAGGCTTTATGCAAGGTAAAATTTTCCTATCAAATGAGATATATAGTTCTACAAATGTCAACCATCTGAGAAATATGTGATGTTAGCATTTATATTTATACTTATAAAAAAAATAACTGGTGGAAACTAGTCACTACACTATAGAAGGAGCAATATAAATCTTTTCCTTTTTTTTTTTTTATTATTTCTCTGTCCTTCAATATACTGAGTTTTGAGGAGTAAAGTCAATGATAGAGATCACCCCTACCTATACTCAATTCTGGGAACTCTCTTGGAAAACTCTGAGAATGAGAATTTATGACCCATGTTGCAGTTGCTGAATACAACACACAACTTTATCCAGCATGGGTAAAGAAATGTTCAGACTCAACTGAATAAGAAAACGTGGAGGGGAGCTGGGATAGCTCAGAGAGTTAAATGCTCGGTTTGCAGCCCCAGGGACCGAGGATCTAATTCTCGTCCCAGCCCACACAGAACCCCATGCTGAACTATGGGTTGTGCCTCCCATGCGGGAGGCCCCCAGTTTGGTTCTCCTCAACCCAGATCTAGGGGGCGTGCCTCCCATGTGGGAGTCTCCCAGCCGAGTTTCCACCCTATGTGGCCCCCGCCCACCTATGTGAAAGGAAACCACATTGAAAAAAACTGATTATGTGCAACTACGGAGACTGCTCTAGGCCCTCCCCATTCTCTCTCTCTCTCTCTCTCTCTCTCTCTCTCTCTCTCTCTCTCTCTCTCTCTCTCTCTCTCTCTCTCTCTGTTTCTTTCTTTCTGTGTCAAGACAATAAATCTTTAAAAACCCAAAAAAGTCTCTTTCCTTTAACTTTAAAATAATACTGCACAAGAAAAACATGATTTTAATTCTTTTTCTCTTCCTTTTTTTTTTTATTGTTAAATTTATTGGAGTGACATTGGTTGATGACAATTACATAGTTTCCAGGTGTATAATTATACATTATATTGTCTATACACTGCATTATGTGCTTGCCACCCAGAAGCAGCTCTCTTTCCATCACCATACTTGCCCCCCCTGCTCCCCCACTCCAATTCTCCCACCCACCTCCCTACTTACCCTCAGATAACCACTAAACTATTGACTGTGTCCATGCATTTTTGTTCTCTTGTTACTTTCAGGTTTATATTCCACCTATGAGTGAAGTCATACACTACTTGATTCTTTCAATCTGACTTATTTTGCTTAATAAGATGTTTTCAAGGTTTGTACATGTTGTAACAAATTGCTGTATTTCACCTTTTCTTATTGCTGAGTAGTATTCCACTGTGTAAATGTATCACAACTTCTTTATCCAGTCATCTATCAAAGGACACTTTGGTTGTTTCCACAACTTGGCCACCATGAACAGTGCTGCGATAAATATTGGGGTACATATATCTTTGGGGATTAAGGTTTTCAGGTTTTTTGGGTAGATACCCAGAAGAGGGATTGCCGGGGCATATGGCAATTCCATTCCTAGTTTTTTGAAGAATCTCCATACTGCCTTCCATAGTGGTTGTAACAATTTACATTCCCAGCAGCACTGTATGAGGGTTCCTTTTTCTCCACAGCCTCTCCAGCACTGGTTATTTTTTGTCTTGTTGATTATAGCCATTCTAACAGGTGTGAGGTGGTATCTCATTGTGGTTTTAATTTGCATTTCCCTAATTGCTAGTGATGTTGAGCATTTTTTCATGTATCTGTTGGCTGTTTGTATGTCTTCAGGAGAAGTGCCTATTTAGGTCTTCTGCCCATTTTTTAATTGGATTGTTTGGTTTTTGTTGTTGAGTTATATAAGTTCTTTTTTTTTTAATTGTTTTTGAGAGAGAGAGAGAGAGATACAGAGACAGAGAGAGAACTGAACTGGGGGCACTCCCCAGTTCAGCACATGGGTCCACACAGGCCAGGGCCAGGATTCAATCCTGGGTCTCCAGTGCTGCAAAGTGAGCACTTAACCCACTGAGCCATCCTGGCTTCCCCTATAAGTTCTTTATATATTTTAGATATTAGCTCCTTATCAGAGGCATTGTTTGCAAATATTTTCTCCCATTTGGTTGGTTTCCTTTTTACTTTGTTGATTGTGCTCTTTGCTGTGTAGAAGCTTTTTAGTTTGATACAGTCCCATTCATTAATTTTTGCTTTTACTTCCCTTGCCTTTGGGGTCAAGTTCATAAAGTGCTCTCTGAGCCCAAGCTCTATAAGTTTAGTACCGATGCTTCCTTCTATGCACTTCATTGTTTCAGGTCTTATGTGGAGGTCTTTAATACACTATGAGTTAATTTTTGTATATGGTGACAGTTCACAGTCCAGATTCATTCTTTTGCATGAGGTTTTCCAATTTTCCCAGCACCATTTACTGAAGAGGCTTTCTTTTCTCCATTGTATATTTTTTTGCTCCTTTGTCAAAGATCATCTGTCCATATATTTGTGGGTTGATTTCTGGGTTTTTGATTCTGTTCCATTTGTCTGTATGTCTGCTTTTCTGCCAATGCCAAGCTGTTTTGATTATTGACACTTTGTAGTATAGACTGAAGTCAGGAAACACGATGCCTCCAGCATTATTTTATTTTTATTTTTTATTTTTTGGAGGATTGCTTTGGCGAGCTAGGGTTTTTTGTGGTTCCATATGAATTTGATAATTTTTTTTATCTATTTCTCAAAAGAATGTCTGTGGGATCTTGATGGGCATTGCCTTAAATATGTATATTACTTTGGGCCATTTTAACTATGTTGATTCTTCCAATTCATGATCATAGAATATCTTCCCATTTCTTTGCATCTTCTTCAATTTCTTTTAATAGTGTCTTACAGTTTTCTGTATATAGGTCTTTCATGTTTTTTGTTAACTTTATTCCTAAGTATTTTATTTTCATTTTGATCACAAATGCTATCGTTTTTTGCATTTCTTTTTCTGAAGTTTCATTGTTTGTATATAAAAATGCTGTGAATTTTTCTACATTGATTTTGTACCCTGCAACTTTATCATATTTGTTTATTATTTATAATAGTTTACTGGTGATTTAATTTTCTAACAATTTTATAATTGGAAGGAATTTGTAGTACTTAATTTAAATGCAATTTTTATCATGGATCATGAGATAACTTTAATTAGTGGACTTGAGAAATACCCAGTTTTCCCTATTCCTGAAGGAAATTTGACTTTGGGTGATGAACACACAATGTAATATATAGTTTGTGTATTATAGAATTGTACACTTGTGGCCTATATAATTTTATTAACCAGGGTCACCCCAATAAATTTAATTTTAAAAAGTGACTAGTTAGAACTCTTTGACTCAATATTATAAATAACCTAGATTTTTCTAATTATAAAAATTTTTCGTTTGGTCATAGAAGTTTATAAAATATCTACCGGAGAGACTAAGATAGCATTTCCATTAATTACACATGATAATGAGATTAAAAAGTCAAAGATGAAAAGATGAGTCAAACATTTAGAAAGGACCACAGAGTTACTGATAACAACCCAGAGTATTTTTCATAAAAATAAAGGAGAATAGAGTGTGGAGGAAGTAAATGATTGAGGACAAGTGATTGCCTGATCATCATGAACACCTACAAAAATTTTGAATTCATCACCTTTGGAAAGAAGCAGTCCACATTTGGAAAATTCAAGCTATTTTTTAAATTGATCCAAAGATATTATCAATATAATATTTTAAAATCTTAGTAATCAACTTGAAGGAAGAGTAACCATATTGGGATTCACTACATTGTTTGTAAAATACCAAATTTCATAACTGCCCCTGTCTTAGAACCACTGTTTTGGAATATATACTAAAACAATACAGGCCAAAAACATTTGTGTCCTCTCTTCCATCCTCCTCTCCCCAAATCCGTCCCCAATCACCATCTCAAACCCATCCACTCTGCTTTTTTCCCTTTCTTCCTAATTCCTCTCTTCATTTTATGCCTCTCCTCTCCCTTTTCTTTTTCTTCTCCCTCCCTCTCTCCCTCTCTGGTATCTCTCTAGTTGGTATAAAAGTTACCTGAGGTTATTGTTAGATTGCCAGTTCTGATTCAATAGCTGTGCAGAGGAATTTGGGTTTCTGCCTGCTGCTGGTCAAAAGGCCACATTTGTGTAGCATGGTGATTGAGAAGATTGGAGGCCACTGTAACTCTATGTTCTTATTTTTCATCCCTCCAAAATCAGTTTAGGTTGTATTACTAATAATTCATTGCAAGAAAGTAGCAAAGCTTTGACTTCCTTAGCAAATCAAAATTTCTACTGAGTAGGAAACAGTAACTGCATAATCCAAATACAAAATTAACACAGTACTACATATAGGTCTAACTATAAACATTGCCCAAGTAATTTAAAAACCTAAAATTCGTTAACTCATAGCAATTGTTATATTGTTCTCTTTTAATCATTTTCACTACTTTAAAAATAAAAAATTACTAAAGTTTAAGATAAAATTGTTTTTAATTTACAAATATTGTTATTTATTCATTTATGACAAAAATTTTAGAAGTCTCCCAGGAAAGATCTCTCACCACAGAGGAAGTTCACCAAGTAAAGTTTTCAAATGGCAGTACCAGCAGATAGTGTTGATCAAATAATCAGAATCCTACACACACTGCATGTATGTATATAGATGACTAAAATACAAAATAAAGTTCCTACATTCTTCCCAATGTCTTTGCCTATTACATTTGCATTACTTACGAAGGTTATTTATGCTCTAGAGTTTATCTAAAAAGCATTAAGTTGCAATAAAAAAGAAATTGTTGAAATTAGAAAGCCAGAGAAACTCTAATGAGACTGCCCTTATGAGACTTTATACATTGTATTAGCACCAACTTAATTTTTTTCTTCAGGTAGAGATGGAGAAATCAATAAAATGTATGTATAGTGATTTTTCTGCCCTTTAATTTTTATTTCTGATTATATATTAAAATATGTCCCTCTGCTACCTACCTAAGCCACTTCTAGATGCTTTTCCATACACATGGCCTGTCTTGGCTCATGCTGCTGACTTTACCAAAATGTATCAAAGTTTCAAATATCCCAAATAAGCAGCATCTGGCATCTGGTCTCTGTGTGCCCCATTACTCTTGCTAAGTAGCCCCAAGCTTGACACTAGGGACAGCGGGCTTTCATTTGCAGTGTTGCCTCGGCCAGGAACCTCCATGCCCAGAACAAGTGACAACCTTTTGCAGATCACCTTGTAGCTCATACCAAGTGACCCCAGGCAGGGTGCAGCTGAACTAGGCCTGCAACAGAGCCCCTCCCAAGGGACCCCAGGATCAATACACCAGTGGCCAGCTTCAGACCACACCAGAGCAGGACCTAATCACACTGCAAATGGAACACCCAAAGGACAACCTCTAGAGCCTTACTAAAGTGAGTTCTGTTCTCTAGGGTCAGCCCTTGCACCACAGCTCCTCCACTGCAGTCATGGCTAGTCCTCACCCCCAATCAGCCCAAGGGTCAGTCCATCCCCCTGCTGTGCCAACAGTACTCAAGGCTCCTTACAAAAGAAGAGCACACACAACCCACATAAGAAGCTCACCTGGTTCACCCACCTTTGGTGACCAAGAAGACTGCACTACTGGGTCCCACAGAACACCTAATACATAAGGCCACTCTACTAAGACCAGGAGGCACAGCAGCGCTGCCTAATACATACAAACAAACACAGGGAGGCGGCCAAGTGGGGAGACAAAGAAACACGTCCCAAATAAAAGCTCCAGAAACAAAACAAAATGAAGACAAGCAATCTACTAGAAGCAAAGTTCAAAACAGTGTTTATAAGGAAGCTAAATAACCTCAGGAAGGACTTCAATGAAAGCTAGAAAAAAGAAAATGGAGATAAAAACCATAAAACAGAATGAATCAGAAATAAAGAATGCAATCATTGAAATAAAGAAGAATACATTAGAGGGAATCAACAGTAGATTCGATGAAACAGAGAATCAAATCAGCAATTTAGTTAAGGTAGCAGAAAACACCCCAACAGGACAGTAAAAAAATAAAAATAAAAATATCCAAAGAAAGGAGGACAGCTTAAGGGGCCTCTGGAACAATATCAAGCATACCAACATTTTCATCATTGGACTACCAGAAGGAGAAGCTAGAGAGCAAGGATTTGAAAATCTATTTAAAGAAATAATGACAAAAATTTTTATTTAACCTGGTGAAAAATATTGACAATACAGGCCCAGGAAGCATAGAGTTCCAAACAAGATAAATCCAAAGAGATCCACACTAAGATACATAGTTAAAAAGCCAAAATTTAAAGACAATCTTAAAAGCAACAAGAGAAAAGCAGTTAGTTACACAGCAGGGAGCTCCCATAAAATTGTCAAGTGTCAGCTGATTTCGCAACAGAAATTTTGCAGGCCAGAAGGAATTTATACAAAATATTCAAAGTGATGAAAAACAAAGACCTACAACCAAGATCACTCTACCCAGCAAAGCTACCCTTTAGAATAGAAGGACTGGTAAAGTGCTTCCCAGACAAGAAAAAACTGAAGGAGCTCATCACCACCAAACCAGTATTACAAGGAATGTTTGAGGGATTTCTTTGAGAAGAAGAAAACAAAGTATCAAAATATGAATAATAAAATATAAATGATTACACATCTATCAACAATTACGTTAATGTAAATAAATTAAATGCTCAAATCAAAAGATAGGGTGGCTGGTTGAATAAGAAAACAAGACCCTTATGTATGCTGTCTACAGGAGACTCACTTCAGATAAAAAAACACAAACTGAAAGTAAAGATTAGAAAAATACATTTCTTAAAAATGGAAACAAACAAAACAGCTGGGGTAATGGTATTTATACCAAACAAAATAGACTTTAAAACAAAGACTATAAATAAGAGACAAAGAAGAACCCAATAACTTTACTTCTGGATATTCATCTGAAGAAACCTAAAACACAAATACAAAAAGACATATACATCCATATGAGTATGTTCACTGCAGTATTATTTACTATAGCCAAGATATAGAAGCAACCTAAGTGTCCATCAATAAATAAATAAATAAAGAAGTGGCACGTATATACAATGGAATATTACTCACCTATTAAAAAGAATGACATATAGCCATTTTCAACAACATGAATGAACCTAGGTGGTATTAACACTAAGTGAAATAAGCCAGACAGAGAAAGACATTATCATATAATTTCATTTAGATGTGAAATCAAAAAAACAAATGAAATAAAAACAAACTCATAGACACAGAGAACATTTTGATGGTTGCTAAATGGGAGGGATTGGAGGATGGTGAATAAGAAGGAAGGATTAGGAAGTACAAATTTGTAGTTACAAAATAGTCATGGAGATGTAAAAGTACAGCAAAGGGAATATAATCAGTAATATAGTAATAACTATGTATGGTGTCAGATGAGAACTAGATCTATCAGGGTCATCATTTCATAAGTCACATAGTACAGCACTATGCTGTACACCTGAAATAAATATAATAGTATATGCCAACTGTAATTAAAAAGTAAAAATTATTTAAAAACAAAATATGTCTCTCTATTTTGCTTTCTTTTATTCAATCAACTTAACTACAAAAGTAATGACTAATGGATTTTATTCAGTTCTCTTTTAAGAAAAAAATTTATTCTGTAAGTATAAAAGATCATTATTAGAACCTAAAACATAAGACAATAAACTTTTTGATAATAACCATACTTAACAAATGGACTGCACTTTTCAGGGAAGGGCAGTTAACTTTGAGGTGGCCTAAGACAGGGCAGGACTTTGACTTCACATCCTCTTCATCCTTCATCCTACCAGTTATCAAGTCTTATCTATTCTTCCTCAAAATCCCAATCACTGTTACTTTAATCTAGAGACCTAAACTCAGTGGATATTTTAAAACATTGCCATATAATATACCTTTAGAATTGTCATTAAATTTAGTTGCCAAATTTATACACACTCAAATTTAATTGTTAGATATTTAATAAAGTCATATATTATTTGTAGAACTTGTGTATCTTAATTTCACTATTGAATTTTCTTTATTGTTGTGTTTGTTTACTTTTAATATCTTATTGAGGTGTCACATTTATTGGAAAAAGTATACAACTTGTAATTTTGCTGCTGAATTATCACATAGACATTTTATTCTTAAAAAAATATCTGATGTGTTCCTCTCTGATCTGATGAAGACACACAAAGCTGTTCGATACACTACCTTTAGCATATCAGTAATTTTTTTTTTTTAAGAAATTCTTTTTTTCTTTTTTTGAACTGAACTGGGGGCCTCATCGCGTTCGGGAAGCACACCCCAGTTCAGCATGTGGGTCCGCCTGGGCCGGAGCCGGGATTCGATCCTCGGTCCTTCCGGCTTCAAAGCGAGCGCTTAACCTGCTGAGTCATCTGGCCATTCCCCGTATCAGTAATTAACAACACTATTATTGTAGCCACCCTTTACTCTCCTCTTAGTCACATGCCACATATGGGACCATTAGTAAGTCATAATAGCACTACCTTCACAATATAACCAGAATTCTGCCACTTTTCATGATCTAACCTGCAAGTACTTTGGTCACTACTACCACCATTTCTCATGTGAGTAGCATAGCAGTCCCTGAACTAAACTTCTTGTTCGTCCATCAACTGTAGAGTCTATTTTCAACATAGTCTCAAGAATAATCTTTTCAGAATATCAGCCATATCTTGTCACTCTTTACTCAAAGCTTCCCAAGAGACCTTATATCAAAATGAAAGTTAAATTTTTTTCAAATGTTGGCTCCCTCAGCTTTCTGACCTTATCCTCCCCTGGCTTCCTGTATTCAGTCATATTCATCTCTCTCCAATATTTTCAACACCATGGACATATTTTCAACTCAATGCCTTTGTGATTGATATTTTCATTACCTAGAATGTTCCTTTTCTACATACTTTGCATCCTCACTACCTCTTGTTATCTTTAGACTTTTTGATAATAGCCATCTTAACTGGTATGATATGATATCTCATTGTGGTTTTAATTTACATTTCCATGATAACTAACGATGTTGACCATCTTTTCATGTATTTTCTGGCATTTAACCCTAAAAAAAGGAGAAAATATTGCCATTTGTGGCAACATGTATGAATTCAGATGGCATTATGCTATGTGACATAATCCAAACCCAGAAAGTCAAATACTTCAGGATCTAAATTTCATATGAAATCTAAAAAAGTCAGGTTCACAGTAACAGAATAGAATGGTGGTTACCAGTGGCTGAGTATAGAAATGCAGAGATGTTAGTCAAAAGGTACAAACTTTTGGTAATAGAGGAATAAATTATGGAGGTCTAATGTATAGCATGGTGATTCTGGTTAATAGTAATGTATTCTATACTTGAAATTTGCTAAGAGAGGAGATCTCAAGTATTCTCACCACACACACAAAAAGACAGTAACTGGGGTGATGAATGTATTAATTAGCTTGATTGTGGTAATCATTTCACAATGTATATAAATGTCAAATTCATATATACCTTAAATAGAAAAAAATTTTGTCAAGCTTACCTCAATAAAGCTAGGGAAAAAAGGGGAACTGCAGTAAAAGTAGGTGAAAGTCTTTCCGCAAGTAAATGAGTGGTTCCTAATAGCAAAAAACAGAGGAGAGACTGATTAGTAGGTTATAATTATGGCTAAAATCGTCAAATAATTATGGAGAAGAGCTAATTTACTCAGACAAATGCAACAGAAAAGCAGACTGATTTACCTGAAGAGGGATTTGAGTGTAATATTTACAAGTCCCTTCTTCTCTCCCCTCTTGATTTTTCATTAGTACAACAGAATTTTCACTTTAAAAGTTCTTTGTATTGTCTACATTTAATTCCTGCAGCCTTATTGTAAACTCTATCACCAATTTCTCCTGAGGAAACAAAACAAAGCCTCCAATGGCTACTCTAGAAACATCTCAAAAGCAGCTTTCACACTTGAAGCCTTGGAAAGAGGGTGATATGGGGAAGAGATACAAACTTCTTTCCTAATTTAACTTGTAAATGTAATTTCAAACATGTATGGCATTCAGTAGTCCTATTTTATGAGGACCACACAATGTCAGTCCTTCACTCTCTATGTAGAAATCCATTTCCCAGACATTTCATTATTTCAATTGTTTCTATAAGATTACCTATAAATTCTCCAGACACATCTCAAATTAGAAATTTAGATAATAGTATGAATACTTGGCATTTATTTGCCTAATTTAGAGTGAAATTATGCTTATCTTAGTAGAGCTGTTCTTTAACTCCAGCAATCTGAAGAGTCAAGAAAATGACAACACATGAAGGACAATTTTCAATGATATGACTGCCAGGAATAATTATAAAGTGGGCAAATGTCTTTAGTGTTTCCAGGTTGTTAAGCATGTTCCCTTCTACTCCAATATACACTCACTGTCTTCCTATTTGAAGTCTAGCTAAACCTGGTCTCCCAAAGATACCTTTACAATATACCGGTAAGTGATCTTTTCCAACTACTCCTGTTTGGGAGCAGTCTGCACTTCCATTTCTAACCTCTCGAGTTTCTAAGTTAGTAGCACTTACTCATCTAGATATATGTTTAATAAGCATTCCTGTTCAAAAAAAGACAGCATTTAATCAGAGCTCAAAATGCTAAAATATATATGTGTATATATATACATACATATATATATATATACACATATATATATATATATATATACACACACACACACACACACACACACATATATATATATTGTATTCAAAAATTCTAATAAAAATCAAATCATACTGTTTGGGGAAATTTCTAGCATCAACGAGCAGGTGACAAGCAGAGCTTGAGGATGAAAAAAATAAACTGGCCCTTGAAATCATCACGACACGTAAACAACTGACAAAAGTATTGTTTTATTATACCCTTAGGTATGTACACAGGTGACTGACCTCTGGTCCTTCCATTTAAACTTTAGTGAACCAAATATCAGCATTGTCCACAAGACACTTTGAACAAGCCATTGGCTTTACTGGGGAGTTAATTTACTTCTCTTGGCATTTCCTTGTGTCTTTGTTCCCTTTGGCTTTTCTCCAGTTGCCAAGAAACATGTCTCTGTTCCACTGTGAATGCTTTTATTGATTTGTGTCATCACATTTGTTTCCTTCTGCTAAAGCTTAATTCCTGTTGTATGTGCTTTGAAGAAATTTGCCCTTTATCACCACAAATGACCTTACTCTATGCCCTTCTAAATAGAATTCTTACAAAAGTTGAATATACCTCCTGATGTTGTCACAGAGCTTAAGACTTCTGAATTGTCACTGAATTTTTTCTAGCAATTAATATTCTGAAATCCTGCCAGATTAAAAAACATCATCTCCAGATTTTAATGGATTCTAACCGCAAAGGATACCACTATGTTGCTTTATTTTCAAATGGTCCTATGCATTGACATTTCTATATAAACAGTAAGAACCAAACAAACGACACCTATCCATCACGTTCAGTTTCATAATTAAATTTTAACAGTTATAGAGCTCTTCTGACAGAGGAAGTTTGAATATTTTGTTATTTTTACACCTCCGTATTTTACCTACAAAAAAGAACCAGATATACGTCCACATTTATACTTACCAATGAGCACTATAACAGCAAATCTATCCATCTAATTTGTCCCTTAGCCCTAGTATCTGTAGCCTTTCAGATTCTTCAGCATATCCAGTTAGCTAAAATTACATTTTAATGACCTACCGTTATTTGGAATGCATTTTATATGGCATCGGTTCAGCATATCTAGAAATTTTTTAATGTAGCATGATAAATGACAGTCTATATTTTCTATTAGGAAAAAGATTTACACTGAAGAAAAAAAACAAAATACTAAAAATATGTATATCTGATGAAGAGAACACCCCCTTCCAGTGATGCACAAGCAGATTCTGCATGTATGGTCACTACCTAACCTGCTTTAAGGCTGACAGTTTTATCATGCTATGGGGCCAATCCTGTACCCACTGCAGCCATTACTAATTGATTAATCCTTGAGATCTATCTCAGGACAACATCTGAAGAAGCTACATAAAATCATTTGTGACTGGCAGTTACGATAAAATTTTATTTCCTTTAGTTAGCCACAGAATAATTTAGTTAAAACACCCAAAGATAATCAGATTCACCAGGAACTAGTAAGACTAATATGTTTAAGTCTCTGATTTTGTATTACCTTAATTTTCTGTGTATTTTACTAATTCTATGTTAATAATATGTATAAAAATAAACAGCTTAAGAAGAAAAAATCCTTCAACAATATCACATCACCAACTATATATTCTCTCTCTCATAAACACACACACGCACACACACACACACACACACACACACACACACACACATCGTGCTTGAACATCATTTCATTTAGGGATTTCTTGGCCTGTTACCCATAGCTTATTCCTATTAGGACAATCTAATGATAATTAGTCTACATCACTCCATCTACATACAGAGTCATACAATTTGTAACACTGACTGGCTCTATGCAAAATTCATGGACACTGAAAATTTTGCATCATAAAGAAAAATTGATGAATATGTATAAGTATATATTTGTGAAAGAAAACCTTTAAGTAGCTGGTAGTATTTCAAGAGTAAAATTGTAATTAGAAATCATAGATCTGGAGATACCGGGATGGCTCAATGGGTTAAGTGCTCACCGTGAAGCCCTGGGGTCTAAGGATCAAATCCCAGCCCCGGCCCCTGAGGACCCATTTGCTGAACTGGGGTGTGTGGCCCTCAGTTCAGCTCTCACCAGGGCAAGCTTCCCATGTGGGAGGCCCCAAGTTTGGTCCCCAGCTCATAGGGACATGCCTCCCATATGGGAGACCTACAGCCCAATTCCCACCCTGTGCAGCACCCCCTGCCCACCTGTGTGGAACTATGTGAAGAACTGATGGTGTACAACTATGGAGACTGTTCTGGGCCCTCCCCCTTCTCTCTGTCTCTGTCTCCCTCTCTGTCAAAAACAATAAATCTTAAAAAAAAAAAAAAAAAGGAGAGAGAGAAATCATAGATGTGATAGCATCAAGACTATCATTAGATCAATGGAGCACAATCAATGCACTGAGATATAAATATAGTAAGTTATAGGAAATTCAAACAAAGGCTGTGATTGGTTACTGAATTGATTTCCTGTTACAGAAATTGGGTACCAAGAATTGAGAGGTTGAGATTAATTAAGTGGAAATATTAGCATTGTTATTAATAACAATAGTTATTGCTTCTACTTAATGAGTATTCTTTATAAGTCAGACAATGACAAACTCCTTCCTAGAATGTGTTTTAATTCTCACAATAGCCCACAAAGCAGATATTATCAGTCTTATTTTACAGATCAGAAAACTAGGACTTGGAAAGTTTGTGTATCTCACCTGAAGTCACATAGGTAATATTCTGAATTCATCCGACAGCATCACACTCATTTACATATATATGTCTCATGTATTAGGCTGTAAGTGCAATCTCTGGAAGATTATTAGAACCCAATGTTTGGTTGAAAGATTTATCTGCAATTTAATAGGGAATATCAAGATTAGTAAAAAGAGTACAGTCTAAATATTAAACTATGATCAATAAGCCAGGGAAGTTTTGAAAATATATATATACAGGACAGCAAGGAATAGGTATACAGAAAGTAGCTTTTTATTCTTTACTGATAAAACTAACACTCCTTTCTAAAGAACTTTTCTTTAATGTAATTTGGTTATTTTAAAGTAAAGTAGAAGGTCACATATACATAAATCCATTTAGGAAGCTTTTAAAATCTACCTTTATCTCTTAGACTTCTCCCTGGAAATCAGATGTGTCAGGTCTCCCTTCCACGAAAGTCGAGTTTCCCTTAAAATGCTTTATTAAGAATTATTATGATGGTGAACAATGTGTTTTGTCATTTAATAGCATTTACTTTCTTTAGATACCCTGGAGATAAATATATAATTTTGCCTATTTTACAAACAAGAAAAGAAGTTCAGAGAAGTTACATGGATGATAGCGCCTGAAATGGAATTGAAACTCAAAATTTTTTGATGATGAAGCCATGCTATCAGCAATGCCATTTGTGCAATAAATGTAATAGATAGCACATAAATATAGTATAGTCATGGAATTATGGAAGTTGATATTCTTATCATCATACCCTGTGTTTTATTAGAGGTCATCATCTCTTCACAAAGTTTTTATCCAAAGAGCATTGATAAGTTCTAAAATTCAGGCTTTATCACATATATATGTGAGCTTGGGACTCACACATTTTGTTGAACTTGTATTCCACAAACAGCTGCTGTTTTTGCCAAAGTCAAGGGACCACATTGGGCCTGGTAGTTCATGGTGGTTACGCATCCAGAAATCTTGTTACCATCTCACCTACCCCAACTGACACATGTCACTGAATTAGAATAAGTCATTGGAGGGGGCATCAAACATATGGTGAAGGAAGGAGAGCTGATTCTGGGTGCTGAGCATATAACGCAATGCATAGACTATGTAATGCAGAATTGTACACCTGGAAACAATGTAATTGTTACCAACTAATGTCACCCCAGTAAATTGAATAATAAAAAAAATACATGTCATTGAATTATTTGGTACTTTTGACGTTGAAAGGAAAAGAATCAATGCATTTGTTTCCTAGGAATTTCTACCAAGAATTTCCCAATACTGTTACAATGGAACTTCTAGATATTTTTTAAAACACATTTGCCTAAATGTACACATTGAGCCCCAGGCCAGGATCTCACAATTATTTCTTTATGGACCCAAATTCTATTCATTTGTGCCAACAGAATTTTTATCTGAAGACTCATCTAATCAACGAATCTAAGTCAGTTCTCTGAAGTACCTATAAAATACAGAACTAGAAACTCCATTCTACCACCAACATAAAATGATTTTGTATTCCTTTACAGATGTATTTTGATATGAAAGTATTAAAAGTGTTTTTAAAAACTCTACTTTGAATAGAGATTTTACTTGTTTATTCCAGCTTTCAGTGATATCCTGGGTGAAGAATTCATGTGATGTCCCCAAGCACATGCAGTTGCTTTTTTCAATAACAAGAAAACCACATGAGCATGCTTCACTGAGTCAAATAGTTAAAATGACTGCTCAGTAAATCAGGATGACTAATAACTAAAGAAAAAGTACTCAAGTGGTTAGTTCTGCTATGCTTGCAACCAAACAGGCCAGGCTGCTTCAAAATTATTTCCCACAAATTGTTTTTAGGAGAGTCATTTCTACCCAACCTAACACTTATTCAAAGTCTGGACTTAGACAGATAAGCCATCCTCAGACATTTGGCAAATCATTACACAATGTTTACTCATGAGCTACTTCGGTATCATTTATAGAGATTAGTTGTCAATATCATGAATCAGTCTTAGTAATACTTTTTTATCCATTCATACCTTCATGGTTAGGATTTACCTAGTTTGTAGCATTTTCAATTAATTTACTTTAAGGTACTATTTTTTAAGTCTTTGCCTATAAACAACAGCATTAGAAATTGATCTTTTTCACATTAATGTAAAGCAGAACTACACACAGGGGCATTTTAATAATAAATTATCACTGAAGGTTAAATTTCTTTAGCTCTGATGTGTGGATGTTAAAATACAAAAGAAGAAAAACAATTTTGTAGAAATGTAGGCTTGTACCCATCAGGCCCATAACAAAACATCTTCCAATTCACTAAGAGATTTTCTTTTTAATTTGTACTTATATAAAAATGCAAACATTATGGTCATGCAATAAGCCTATAATAAATTATGTGTTTCAGTATAATATGATTGTTAAGAAGAGCATTTTGGATTTGTACAAACTTTGATTCAGAGCCTGGCTCTGGATTTCATTAACAATATGACTTTGGAAAGATTTCTGAATCAGTAATTCATATATTAGAAACCTATATAATGAGAAATCAATATCTAACCCTCAATTGAGTTGATTTATATAAATAAGGAACTTACTATAATTCCTTGTACATTCTACATGTTAGTAAGTATGTTTTTGTTCTAATTAACATCATCATCCAGAAATTGATGCCAAATGTGATGCTCTACAGAATTTTGCAAATAAATGTTTACATACTTGGTCTATACCTCTATATATGAAAAAAGATAAAATATAGAACAAGAATGTGCTCTGGAAGATAGAGCATCCAATGCAGTCATGAATTTAATATAAGAAGGAAAAAATAACTTTTTATAATATTACTGTTTATGAAAAACCATATGATACTCTTTTTTGACAAAAAAAATTGACTAGTGAATTTCAGAATCATTTCTGACTCCAAAATTTAAAATATCCAGTGATACAGATACTTTTTTGAATACACAATATTGGTGTTTCTGCATTTTTTAAAAGCAGTCTAAATGAAGAAAGTTGTCTGTGACACTGTTTTATTAGTTCTTGGCTTCTGATGCTATAAAGGATTGTTTATGCAGGTGGAAGACCTTCGTAGAAAAGGAATAGAGAAAATCAAACTTCCTTCACTGACCAGAACAATAAGTCCTATTATTAGGTGACCTTCATGGTGGTAATGTCAGCTGAGGACACATAAGCTGTAAACTGGAACAATAGTCCTGAATATATTTTTTCATGACAGAATGAGTTTCTTAAGCCTATTAAAGGAGCACAAATATAGCATCTGGCATAGCACTCTGTCTTAGGAAACTTCAAACTATCTAAGGCAACCCTCTGAAAATTTGGATTTAGTGAGATATTGATTATAACAGAATATGTAAAAAGTTTATATAATTCAAGACACCTGGGACTCTTAAACAAATGAGAAAGAAATTTTGATCAAGAAAATTATGACATTTTTTGCTTCTGGGCCTTTTATTTAAGATCAAGTATATGAAAATTATGACATTTAGTTAATGTATCTCAAAAAATATATGGAAAGATTATTTTGTACCATACGAACCTATAGAGCAGGGGTTCCCAACCATTTTATACCCTAGGGCGCATTCTATAATATTGGTAGGGTGGCGGGCACCAGCTATTTCTAAGGATATTTATTATTGAACAAGAATAAAAAAAATAAACAAAAATAATTTTAAAATAATAAATTTATTGTACAAATTGTATATACACAAAGAAACATATATACAAAACATAATACAAAGTAAATAAAAAACACGTATAATAAAATTATTTAAAAAAACATAAAAGAAAACATAAAAAAAAAAATCTGTCAGTGTGATCTTTGGCATTGCATTTCATTGGCCAGTGCCTCGTAATTAGGAGAGTATGACAACAACCCTGTTAGCAAACAATTATTAAGATGCTCATCGGTAAGTCGAGATATATATCGTGATTTCATTAAATTCATGTTTGAAAACAAAGATTCGCATAAATACGTAGACCCAAAAAACGATTTTATTTTATATGCCGCTTTTTTTAAAAATGGGAACCTTTCTTTGTCAACTATGTTCCATAAGTCCTCTGATATTAAGGATTTTAGCAAAACATCATTCTTAAGGTTCAAAATTTCTAACTCTAGTTCTTCTGCTTTCCCCTGAACAAGGTCTGCAATACATGTGGCTAATTCTATTACATTTATTTGGCAAGTAAAAGGATTGATACAGAAGGAGACAATTGGCTCGATATTTGTAAACTGCAGAAATCTCTCTTCAAACTGTTTTTGAAGAACTTGCAGGGTCTCAATAAATAATGACACATTTAATTCATTGTTACCTAGCATTTTCCTCATATATGGGAAGTGCACGAGAGACTTGATATGTAGATGTGATATCAACAAAGTCAATTTTGCTTTAAATGCGTTTACAGAGCTTATCATTTCAGCAATACTTTTGTCTTTTCCCAGCAACTCCAAATTGAAAGAATCTAATTTTTCCATGGTGTCAGCAAGAAAACCCAAATCCACCAGCCAGCAAGAGTCTGTTAGTTCATCCTAATTTTCATTTTTATCATGTATAAATG
>PVKE010026932.1:0-21954 GCA_004027555.1 Craseonycteris thonglongyai
TTGTCTAAGTCCAGCGTGGCACCTGGAGCACACTAGCACACTTCCCTTTTGTACCAAGCTTGGGGTGTGGGCATCTCTGAGAGACCCAGTTCTTGTGACCATCCTAGATGCACCCACAGGTAGACCTCGTCCCACTGCCTCATAGGCTTTTGCCTTAAAGAAGAGCCCTCAGTGCCCCTTGCTTGGAAACTATAGACTCTCCAGCATGCCCAATCAGTGTGTGTGTATGTGTCTGTGTTTTCAATTGCTGTTTTATCTGGGACAAGATTTTCATTCCTGAATTTTTGTGAAGCCATAGCTAAACGAATATGAAAAAAAGTGGGCTTAGCTTTAAAAAAATAAATCTGGAGCATCCTGCTGGCTACCTTTTCCTTCTGCTCTCCCCCTGAAGAAATGACACATGGAGATTGCTGATTTCATGACTGAGTGAAAGGGGTCAGGGAGAAACAATCCAGTTATTAACAGTGTCAAAATATCCAGCCGAATGGGGATTTAATGAGATTCTTCCTCCTCTCCTCCTTTTACTATGTATTTTCTAGTTTTTACTTCTTCTGTTTACTAGGAAAAAGCTAGTGGTGGGAAGTGAAGAATGGTCTTTTATAATCTTCATAAGCCAAGCATAGCACTTTTTTGTTTTCTTATAGAAATTAACTGATCAATTACTCTGCCTGGACCTTGTCTCTTCTTTGATGTCACTCTTTGGTTATTGGAAACTTAGGACTGCTTCTCACAAGGTATTTGGTGATTTTTCTGGCTATTACCAGTCCTGAAATTGTTCTAAAAGCCTGAAGGTCCTGGGAATCTAGACACTGGGAAGCTGGGTTTTTCTGTGTGAGAAACCTCTACATGTTTTCCCGGGATGAACTGACCAAAAGGTTCAATGTAGTACACCACTTTTATTCTGTGGGCACTTAGCAAATCCTTTTTGACTAATTAACAACAATTCCTGATCTACTTATGAGAAAATGGGGAGGTAAAGTAAATTAGCCAGGCCCTCATGCCTCCTCAGACACCGGAGGGAAGCGCTATTAGGGGCTACACACAGTAACTGAAAATAGACATCTGGTCAGGAAAACCTGAGGAGAGAGGGAATACTAGGCCGCTGTCAGTACACACACAGGATATTTCAGTCATATGTGAAGGGAGTATTTGAGGTAAGTACTTTTTTTAGAAATCACCAGGAAAAGCCCAGATTACCAACAGAGTGGTATTGAAATTTGAATTACTGGTTTAAAATATGATGTCAGAAAACTTTCTCTTTTCTAACTCAGAACTTTTTCTGCTCCAATAAATGGGACACTGCTCCATGAAGTAGCCAGACTTGTTTTAGGGAATCTGAAGCAATATTTATGGGACAAGAGTCAATGTGTATTTGTTTGACAACCTTAATAAAGCACAAGTCATTATACTCTGGTGAAAATTAAAATATCGCTAAATAGAAGCTTATTTTTTATTTCTCTTTGAGTCTAGATTTTCCATTACTTTGGAAGAATAGGTGAACATCTGCTCTACTATTAATATGTACACACATATGTATGATCGCTGGATAGAAAGCCTTTTGTCTAAGATGAGGACCTTGCCCTAATGCCTTTAGCCAGCATTTGGGGTTCTAGCCAAAAGTCTCAGGAAAGTTGACAACCTGGTTTGTCCCTGTAGGGTATTAGTCACCCTATAAAACTTTAGAAGTATTTATATCGACTATACAAAAACACCTCTTCTATCTGAGAGGTCAAGGTAACGTTTTTCACTTAATTTAAAAAATAATCAAAAGTCAAACTGGGACGATGTAAACCTCCATGTATGAAAGGTCACCTTTAAAATGATCTGTAAATGCTGGGCCTTCTGATTCCCACATGCATGTGTAGCTCATGAATCACATGCACTTTATTTCAGTTCATTTTAGCTTTTACAACAACCAGAAGAGTTGTTCTGGGGTCACCAACTGCATTCTGCTAACTACAGCTGATCAATATTACTAAACAAATGAGGAGGGACAGGAAGAATGGTGGGGGTGTCATGTGGAAGAGAAGAGAGCAGAGCAACTAAATCTCCACATTTCTACAGTTTGAGGAAATGTTTTATGCTGATGCATGTTTTATGTCAATCAAGCATATAAAAGTTACTGTGGCTGCATAAGGCCATAAAGATGCACTTTTAAACTCTTAAAAATAAGGTACCATAATTACATCTTATAGAACTGTGTGTCCCATGAGTCTCTTTGCTGTTTTTAAGATACCCATGGTGAATGAGGTAAAGGAAGGAGGAGAGAAGGGGGAGAGCAACCCTTTGAGTTCTGTGTGCAGAAAAATACAAAAGCTGCGTAGATTCATATGTAGGATTTCTCTCTTTCTCTCTCTCTCTCTCTCTCTCTCTCTCTCTCTCTCTCTCTCTCACTTATTAACTTTAATAACTGTGGGATACCTCTCAACTTTGGGTTTGAGAACTTAAGTCATTATAGTTTAAGAATTTTTTTTCCTCTGAAGTAATCTATGGTGGTGTCAGTCATTTGGGAAAGTGAAACAGCTGTTTTTTCTTTCTTCCTTTTAACCCTTAGCTAACATCCTAGAAATATTGCTTTGAAACTGAACTTTTGTGCATCCAGTGCAATCATATCTGTTCAGCTGTAATAAATTTAAACATAGAAAATGTTTGTAGTTGAAGTTACTCATGTTATTGAACAGCTCTGAGGGTCTCATTTCAGAGAAAGATGTTCGCCAGCAGTAGAGCTTAGCAGAGACTTTGTGGATGAGGGAGGGGCTCTCTTCCAGGCTCTGAGCTTGGGAGCTGGCTGGTTTGGCAGTGGTGGGACCATGTTCTCTTTCTGAGGCAGAGAGATTATATGCCTTCCTCTCTCCATCTTTTGGTTCTTGGCTCTCTGCACGTCTTTAGTTCATCCAAAGCTTTGCTGGGTAAGAACAATGACCTAGACTCAGGAGTTTATGGAGGAAGTATTGACTTGGCCTATTAACTTGTTATGAACACCAGACACTTTCTCCTGATAGTTTTAGTTTTTTCTTCTGCAAAACAACTGCATTAAATTAGATGATTACAAAACAGCTCTGAACAAATCTTCAGGTTCCAGTTAAAGACAAATGTGTGTATGTTGTGGTGGGACAGTGGTGTGGGCTCTGGAAATGCAATGCTTCATGTGATACCAAGTGTACGTATCTCTGGGTCAGAGTTCTCATTCCGAAGCTGTATGTACTCAGTGAACAGGCTTAATCTACATTTAACTATCCCATGAGAGAGGGGCTGCATGTGAGACAACACTGGTTTATACTGCTGTAGTAGAAAGGTCTTGGAAGTTGTGAGTCACCTAAGCTATGAGAGATTCACCAGTTCAATTGGATCTCACTTGTATAGTCCTATAGACAGAAGAAAATGAAACGATAAAAGCTTAAAAGTCCATTTAAATTTTAGAATAAAATAAACAGCCTTCTCTGAGATCCCTATGTATGAAAACCACAAAGAAATCTATTATACAAGACCAACTTAAGGAGTCAAGTTATAAAGCAATTCCTGCTGTAAACCCAACAGTGTGATCGTTAAGAATCTAGTAGTATTTCTGGTCATCATACAACCCCAGTTGGATATTAAGGGATCCCTCAAAATTTGCTTGGTAAAAGATGATTGTTTTCTTAGTCAGTTGGAGTCTTTTAAGTTCAGGATGCTTTGTAATCAAGTATAAACATATTTAAAAGAATCAAATACACATCATTAACATTTTTTCTATTTAAGAATATGTGCATATTTAATACCTTAATTTATATGCGTGTGATATATAAGAAAATATTACCTATTATACAGGTCAGTTTAATAAACTTTCCATTTTGAATGAATAATTGAGCAACTGCTTTAGACCTGTGATTTTTAAGTTGAAATCTTACTAAGTTTATATATAGTATTATAAGATTTAAGAGAAATTCTCATCATATTTATAAGTTTAAATCATTATATATATATATATATATATATATATATATATATATATATATATATGAATTATGTCAGTACTCAGGAAAGTTTTGTTTGTTAAGTCAGATAATTGAGCTACCCCACAAAAAAGAAATCAAACATATTAAATGTACATATGCTATTTAATATATTTAAGGGAATTTTTAAAACAAGTTTGTAAATTATTCAAAGTCTCTTAAAATGACTGTTGAACATTTACTGGGCTTATAAATAAAATAATAAGATTACAAGCTAAACTTTAAAACTTAAGAAAAAAATAGGTTTTGGATTTGTAACTTTAGTAACTCAGATAATCATTTTAAAGCTAAAGAAAGCATCACAAAAGTGTTTTGTTTTGTTTTTAGTGTAGAAACATATTCTTAAGAAGACTTCTCATTTAATAGTTAAACCAGTTTAAACTTACTTAAAGTCAAATATTTAGAGTTTGACCTTGCCTCAAATTAAAATGCATTCAGTAGTTCAATTTTTGTGTAGTTTCACTTTCTAGGGCTTCAGTTACTGGGGTCAACCATGGTCTGAAAATATTAAATGGAAAATTCTAGAAATAAACAACTCAGTTTTATTTATTTATTTATCTTTAGTGGTTAAATTTATTGGGTGACTTTGGTTGATGAAAATTACATAGGTTCCAGGGGTACAATTCTGCAATACATTGTCTATGTGTTGCATTATGTTCTCAAAACCCAGAGTCAGTTCTCTTTTTGACACCATAATATATTTGATGTCCCCTCCCCACTTACCCTCAGGTAACCACTAAACTATTGACTGTGTCCATGAGTTTTTGTTTATTTGTTACTTTCAGATTTATATTCTATGTATAAATGAAGTCATGTGGTTCTTGATTTTTTCAGTCTGACTTATTTCACTTAATATGACTTCTCTCACTTAGTTTTAGATTGGGTGTTGATCTGAGCAGCATGATAAAATCTCCTGCAATCCACTGTACCTTGCCCAGAACATGAGTCATTTATCATATCTACATTATACACGGTCCTGCCAGTCCATCAGTCACTTTGTAGCCATCTTGGTTATCAGATGGACAATCATAGTATCAGAGTCCTTGTGTTAAAGTAGCCCTTATAGTAGCCTAATACTATGCCATAATGCCTATGTCATTCACCTCCCTTTATCTTATTACTCTGGCATCATCTCACATCATCACAAGAAGTGAGTACTACACACACAAAAAAAATATTTTGAGAGACACACACACATTCACAAACTTTTATTACATTATGTTGTTCTAACTGTTATATCTTATTATTAGCAATTGTTAATCTCTTACTGTGTCTACTTTATTATATGTATGTATGTATGTACAAAAAAAAATCATAGTATATACAGGATTTGGTCTTACATGGGGTTTAAGGCATCCACTGGAGGTATTGGAATATATCTTACTTTAAAGTACACCCCTTTTTTTCTCCCTAAAAGGTAAAATACCGTAGGTTGCACCACTGTGATCCATGTATTAGCAAGGTAGCTGCTATTGAAAAACATCATTCTTATATATTTCTGTGGCTTAAACAAACTTTTCTATCTCACTGATAGTGTACTGAGCAATTCTCTGGCACTGGAGGGGTGGGAGTTTCCAAGCCATAAGTCGGGAACCCAGTGCTAAGTCATCTGGGTTACACATGTCCAAGATCACAGTAGAGAAGAAAGCCCAAGAGACTGTTCATTCTACAGGTTTTGAAAGCTGAGCCTGGAAGGGCATACACCACTCTACTCACTCTCCATTGGCCAGACTTAGTCACCTGGTTAGAAAACGGGCCACCCTCTATGTCCAGGAGGAAAAACAAACGGTTTGATGTACACATAGCATTGTCCCTGCTCCACTTCATAAATTAATTTGCTCCCCTCAAACAAGTCAATGATATAATGTATCATTTGCATAAAAAATACTGATTGTGACGTGGGTGGAAGGAGATATTGCCACAACAATGTATGCGAATGAACAAAAGAGTTGGCGGTGAATTTTTCCCCCTCACCCTGAGGCTATCAGCTGTTAAGTGTGTTGGTTCTATTAACACAGCCACAGGTGCAGGGAACTCGGCAGTGGTTAATGCAGGTATTCTGATAGGATACTAGGCCAAAACTGGGTTATTTGGGTTGTGGGTCCCCTAAAATATCCTCTTCAGTTTTCTGTATACCTTACATTAAACCAATAATTGCTATGTTATCTCTTCATATTGTGTCCAGTTAAGTCCAGAATTAATCATAAAATAAAGAAAGTAAGGACTTTTCCTCAAATGCCAGTGTATGTTTGGAACTGTTTTTCTAGTAAATCATTTAGGATTAATCTAACAATTTCACTCCAATAGAAATTATTTCTTTGGTAAGAGAAACTTGAAAAAACAAACAAACAAACACAAAAAGAAACAATTTCATTACCTGAACAAACTTATTTATTTATTATTTATTTTAATAATAATATCTATAACTGGAATGAAATAATCACTGACTGGTTATTTTAAGCCCAAAAAAGGATCTGCTTGAGTTTTCCATATCTTAAATAATAAACATGTATTAAACACAGTATGTCATAGTATTAAGCATGTATTGTGTGTCATGCTTATTTCTAAACAAAATTATTGGTCTGGATAGATTGAACCCAAATCTACTTTTTGTCTGATTTACAACATTTATTTGACTTACCAACATTTTTATCTTGATTTGTTTATTCATTGAATAAGCATTTTTCTACATGATTACTGAATATCAAATCCAGTGAAAAACAATGTGAGAAAACAAGAAGCATAGTCCCTGTTCTTGTGAGACTTCATTTCAGAAAACCTCAGAACTAAGTGCTCAGAACTAAAAAAACCCTGTTGCCGTCCCAAATTACTAGTTATTCTCAAATGTTGGCTGGCACAATAGAGTAAAAATACTTGATTTCTATTTCAAATTTAGGTTACTTTAGGCACATTAACTTTGGAAATTCCATCTTAAACAATTTAATTCACAAAATTAAGGCTAGAAACATTCAAATTAAGCAGCAGAACAAAACTTAAAAACCCTCAATAGGAAAAAAAAGTTTCTACTTTGTCATAAGAGTTTCTACGTTGTCAGAATGCATTTGCAATAAAAAGCTCCTGTAACTATCAAGAATCCATTCATTTTGGCTTATTTAACTCATGTAAAAAATTATTCATGGTTTATGCTTCAAATGGTATCCTTCACAGTATTGTTTTTGAAATGAAAATAATTCTACATTAGTGGCTATATCCTGGTAAACACAAATGTACTATATAGAATAAGATGACAATGACTTCTAAAAAAATGATTATGAAAATTAACCACTGGTTATTATTCAATACAATTGACAAATTAGTAGATTTTTTCCCAGGCTGATGATTTTATTAAAACCTAATAGTTGGTGATGTCAGGTTAAGATAGCACAGTAAATTCAACTGTTGCTGTATGTCCTTGTGTTCCAAACACATAGCGATGATAAACTTCAAATAAAGGGAATAAAAATGCATTGACAAGCTCAAATATAAGACTAATGTCACTGTGGACCAGAAATGAAACAATACCCAAGTACAGAGCAGACAAACCATATGTCTATTGGGTTCCAAACTTGGAAACAAGAAATAACAACCAGGAGTTCAATCAGTGTTGATCAAAAGGGACCAAATAAGAGGAGAACTGAGCCAGATTTAGACCTTTGCACTCTGTATCTTTGAAATCTTTGATGATGCATCAATTCCTTAAACTTCTTTAGGATTGTAGTGTTGATTTTATTTATTTATTTTTGATAGGGAGAAACGGTTTTAGTGGTTTGGGTTGGCCCCTTTCCCCAGAAGAGCCACTTTTTTCAGGACTATGAATGGATATAGGCTGACAGATGGCCACGTATGCTCCAGTTATGCATTCAGGCACTGAGGAAATAGCTTGGGGTGAGTTCAGGACCCTCTGGCAGACCCAGGTCAAAAATCCATTTGTAACTTCACTTCTACGACAGACTACCATGTTGGGACCCCTAAGAATTAACCGCAGTTCAGAGCCAGTACCTAGTATTTACTGAAAGTCTGAAAATGTTCACTATTCTCATGACAAGTCACTCTGGTAAATAGCTACGGTACATCTCACTTTGAGAAAGAAAGGAGAGGTGGAAGATTCATATCAACTTCTGTGAATGTCCTGAGTACTTCTTTAAGCAGCTCTGCCTCTCCTCCTCTTGCTTTATTCCCCCTATAATTGTTTGAGGAGAATAGGCGTTAATTCTTTTTTGAACACTTGGTAAAATTCACCTGTGAAGACATCTGGCCCAGGACTTTTGTTTGAGTACTGATACGATTTTGTTGGTAGTAATCAGTCTGTTCAGATTTTCTGTTTTGTTTGTTTGTTTGTTTTTCTCTAATCAGCCTTGGAAGATTGTATGCCTCTAGGAATTTATCCACTTCTTCTACTTGTTGGCATATAGTTGCTCACAGTATTTTTTTTTAATTTTATATTTCTATGATGTTTGTTGTTACTTTTCTTTCATTTCTGATATTATTTGTGTCCTTTATCTTTTTTATCTTTTTTTTTTAATATGTATTTTATTGATTTTTGACAGAGAGAAACACAGACAGAGAGAGACAGAGAGAAGGGGGAGGGCCCAGAGCAGTCTCCATAGTTGACATTAGTTTTCCATATAGTTTCACTCCACAGGCAGTCACAGGGCTGCGCAGGGCAGGAACTGGGCCGGGAGCTTCCCACATAGGTCCCGGCAAGAACTGAACTGGGTGCACACCCCAGTTCAGCATATGGGTCCACATGGGCCGGGGCAGGGATTCGATCCTCGGTCCTCAGGGCTTCAAAGTGAGCACTTTACTCACTGAGCCATCCCAGCTTTCCCTATCTTTTTTTCTTAATAAGCCTGGTTAAAGATTTGTTAATTTTGTTTATCTTTAAAACAAAAACAAAAACAAAACTAGCTCTTGGTTTCATTGTTTGTTTTTTGTTTTTTGCCTTTATTTATTTCCCCTCTAACCTTTATTATTTCCTTCCTTGTACTCACTTTGGGCTTTGTTTGCTAGTGACAAATTCTCCTTTTGTTTGTCTGAAAATATTTTTATTTTATACTTTATTATTGAAGGATATTTGTTCTGGATATAGAATTTTAGATCGGAGGTTATTTTCTTTTTGTATTTTAAGGGTATTGGTTTTACGAACTTCTAACTTCCTATTGCTTTTACAAGTCAGTTCTCAGTGTATTGTTTCTTCTTTGAAGGCAATATGGGGCTTTTTTCTGGTTGAATTTAAGAATCTTCTTTTTGTCTTTGGCTTTCAGCAATCTTATTATGGTGTATATAATGTTATTTTATTTATACGTATTCTGCTTGATTTATTTAGCTTGGGTTCAATGAGTTTCTTGAACCTGTGAGTTATTTACATAAATTTTGGAAAATTATTGTTCATTATCTATTTACATATTACTTCTTTCTTGACCTATCCATCTTTTTGTTTCAAAATTCCAATTACATATATTTGACCTTTTTATTCTAACTCACACATTTCTACTATTCTTTACTATGGTTTTCAGTATTTTTTCTCTATGTACTTCTATTAGGATATTTTTTATTAAATTTTCTTTTACTTCACTAATACTTTCGTCTATCTTATCTGCTACTTAACTTACCTAATGATTTACTAACTTAGACCTTGTATTTTTCAGTTCTAGAATGTCCATTTGATTTTTTTTAATATTATATTTTTATTCTTTGGTTACTTTTATTTTACCATATATTTTATCCATGTTTTTTTTTTCTATTTTCTTTAAAGGAAAGTCTATTTTTTTTTTAATATATTTTTATTTATTTATTTATTTATTTATTTTTGACAGAGAGCGAGAGAGAGAGGGACAGACAGACAGAGACAGAGAGAGAATTGAACTGGGGGAACTTCCAGCTCAGCATATGGTTCCACACGGGCCGGGGCCGGGATTTGATCCTCGGTCCCCAGCGCTACAAAGTGAGCGCCTAACCCACTGAGCCATCCCGGCTTCCCGTCTATTTTCTTGAACATATTAATAATAGTTATTTTGAAGTCCTTGCCAGATAAGGATCCAATATTTGGATCACCTTGATTTGGTTATTACTGTGTGTTTGTTTTTCTTGCTTTTTGGTTATGTGGTCCTGGTATTTTTATTCTTTTACAAGTAACTGAATTTTATTTGAGTACCAGCTATATATATGCACAACTGTAGATATTTCAGATAACAAAGTCACCTTTCTCTCTAGCTAGTCATCCAATTAAAAAAATAGCAGAAGACTTGATGACATTTTTCAAAAGAGGATATACAGATGGCCAATAGACATATAAAAAGATACTCAATGTCACTAATCATCAGAGAAATGCAAATTAAAACTACAGTGAGAGACCACCTCTCAGAACAGCTATCATCAATAAGTCAACAAACAAGTGCTGGTGACAATGTGGAGGGAAAAAACAAAAAAACAAACAAACAAAAAAACTCCCGTGCACTGTTGATAGGATGCAAATTGGTACAGCCACTATGGAAAACATTGTGGAGGTTCCTCAAAAAATTAAAAATAGACCTACCTTATGACTTAGTAATTTGATGCCTGAGTGTTTATTCAAAGAAATTCAAAACACTAATTCAAAAATATATACACACCCCTAGGTTTACTGCAGTGCTATTCACAATAGCCAAAATATGGAAACAACTAGTCTGTCTATTAGTGGCTGATCTCCTCTATAAATTAAGGATTGTATAAATCAAAGCTAGATTGTATATATATGGTAATAATCAGTCTACAGTTGGTGTGCTCCTGGCCATTTTGAATTATCAACTGAGAGCCTGGAATTCTAAACGCTAATCCTAAGTTTTTTAATACTGTTGAAAGCTTTGATTTGCTTTAGAGATGGCTTCCACTTTGACAAATGTCCTTACAAAAGCAATTGCTATTGAGTTTGAGATCCCCCAATTTTCTTTTGTTTTGTTGTTGTTGTTGTTGTTGTTGTTGTTATTGTTCCTATGCCATGTATTAAGGTAGAATTGCTCAACTTTAAACTCATTCTTAATAGATTCTTCTTGTAACATTAAGGTTATCTCTCTCTCTCTCTCTCTCTCTCTCTCTCTCTCTCTCTCTCTCTCTCTCTTTTTCTACCTGGAAACCTGTTAAATTGGGATGTCCAAACTTTTGGCTTTCCTGGGCCACATTAGAAGAAGAATTGCCTTGGGCCACACATAAAATAGGCTAACACTAACAACAGCTGATGAACTAAGAAAGAAAAGTCAAAAAAGAAAATCTCATAACATTTTAAGAAAGTTTACAAATTTGTGTTGAGCTGCACTCAGAGCTGCCCCAGGCCACATGCTGTCCCTGGGCTGCAGATTGGACAAGCTTGTGTTAAATGCTTTCAATAGAGCCCATAGAGGGTGCTGTGAATCTAAGAAAGCCAGTGGTATAAATGAATCTAGGGACATAAATCTAAAAGATAATATTGGAGGGAGAGAAAAGACTTGCTTCTTTCTGTTGCTCTATGTAAACTTCCTGTTTGTTGCTTATTCCTGTCAGTGGCTACCCAGACTCATTTCTAACACCAACTGTAGCAGTTCATTCCAGACACAGTAGTTAAATCCAGCCTGCACTTTTTCCAACACTTTTAAAAACTAGCCTCATTGTGAACCCTCAGGAACACCAGAATCAGCCAGCTGGGATCCTTGACTTAGACATTGGGGTTACAGCTCCATGGAAACTCTCCTTAAACTCAGAGACCTTAGTACCATCTAAGGTACTAATGTCTTAGAAATCCTGTTTTTTTAAAAATTAATTTTTATTATTTATTTATTTTTATTTTTTTAAATTGTTTTTGAGAGAGAGAGAGAGAGAGAGAGAGAGAGAGAGAGAGAGAGAGAGAGAGGAGAGATACAGAGCCAGAGAGAGAACTGAACTAGGGACACTCCCCAGCTCAGCATATGGGTCCGCACGGGCCAGGGCCGGGATTCGATCCTCGGTCCCCAGCCCTGCAAAGTGAGCGCTTAACCCACTGAGCCATCCCAGCTTCCCCTGTCTCAGAAATCTTAATTTCAACATCTTGGAGTCCATCCTCCATGCTTTTACATTTTATAAATGCTTATCTCTTTTGTTCATTCCCCAAGCCTTGAGTGTGGTAGCTGTTTCCTGCTACTGTTATCACTATCGTATGTTAGTATTCTCTTTTTTTCCCTTTTTAATCTTTAATATATAGTGCAAATATATATACACTCTATTCAAATAATTAGTGTGGTTTCTCTTTCATGACTAATATGAATGATATGAACATTTATTTATTTGTAGATAACATGATTGTATACTTAGAGAATCCTAAGGACTTTACAGAGAGGCAACTATAATCATTAAATAAATTTAACAAGGTCACAATATCAGCTCAAAATTCAAAAGTCACTTTTTTTTTTAATATGCCATCAGTGAAAATATAACTGGGGGTAAAACAAAAGGCATTTACAGCAGCCTCAAAAAATCTAAAATACTGAGGCATAAATTTAAAAAACTACATAAGTCTATAAACTGAAAGTTAAAGAACATTGCAGAGAGAAATTGAAGACCTAACTAAGTGGAGAGACTTACCTTTATGGTTTTAAAATATATCTACAAGGTTTTTTATACTCTTTTCAAAAAGTGGGTTCTAATTACTCTTCTCTTGAGTGTGGGCTATACATGTGAGACTATTGCTGTGAGAATACTCAAGTCTTGGACAAGAGTATAGAGGGTATTTATGTAGGACTAATATTATTCTGTTTTTCTGATATAGCTGCTGGGTGTGGATTGTTCTGTTTTTAAAAAGTCAGCGACTATACACTTATAACATGCACTTTTCTGTATGTACATTATATTTTCATAGAAGTAAAAATAAATATATGAACAAAAACTCACAGTAGATGTAGAAGAAATCAGATACCCTGAAACAAGGATGCTCTCTCTACCATTGCTTATATTAGAAATCCTATTAAACGGAGTCAGGAAAAGAAATAAGTAGTAGTTATTAATATTGAAAAGAAAAAATTAGAATTGTCATTATTTGCCAACAACGTAACTGCACATGCAGAAAATGCAAAATGTCAGATAATTTATTAGCATTAATAAATAAATTTAGAATTTTTTTATATCAGAAACAATTTTATAACAAAAATGTTAAAACAACAGTTCATAATTTAAGGGCAATTCTGGGATAGCTCAGTAGGTTGAGTGCTTGCCTTGCAACCATAAGGTCTGGGGATTGAATCCCAGCCCTGACTGTGCAAACCTGTATGCTAAATGGCCATGCAACTGGTAACAGCAGGGATGGTAGCGAACGTTCTCATCTTCCATGCAGGAGGCCCCCAGTTCAGTTCCCACCCCACAAGGCCCCACATCCACCTGTGTGGAATGAAACAATGTCACAACTAATGATGTACGACTAAGGAGACTGCTCTGGGCCCTCCCCCTTTCTCTCTTTCTCTCACCTTCTCTCAAACAATAAAATTAAAAAAAATTTTTTAATGATAATAATGTTAAAACATCAAATACATAGGAATGAATCTAATAAAAATGTGTAAGACCACTAAAAATAAAGCTGTAAAGATTTTAAAAATAATTTATAAGACCTTGATATATGTTAAGATATTAATCTTATTAAAGTTGATCTTTAGAATCATAAGCAATCTTAATCAAAATCTCAACAGCTCAATGATGAACTAGATTTTTTCTTTGAAAGCTAGCTATATGATTATGGTATCCACTGCCATTACAAAAGGTGGTCTGTACAGATTTTAAGTGGTTATTAAGGAAGTGTGTTTCTTTATTGCACAAAAAATCGTGGCTTCTGAGCCCACATCTATATAATGCCATTCATGTGGATGATTGGTCAGCTAATTTACCAATTTAGCATAATTTATGATCAATGGCTAATAATCAATTGCAAACAATTATGCAAGAACCTAAACTGATTACTAAATTAGATCAATTAAATTCTAGCATGGCTAGAATTAATTTCAAGAAGTCTGAAATATATGTACTCTCACTGGCTTGTCTTTTGTTTACCAGTAAATTAGTTTTAGAATATACAAGATAAAAATTATATTGTGAGTTTATGACAAAGAAGGATGAAAACCTTTGGATTTTCAATGTATTGTATTCAAGGAGATTTTTTGAAAAAACACTCTTCATGAAGACAAAAGTGGTTCTGGTTCACATTGAACATTTTGATAATTACTAAAACACTACTGTGATTTTCTTTGGATTAATTTTGATTTATTTTAACTGATATCATCCAATAAAAATTTCTCAAATGTTTTTCATTACTCTGAGATTCAGAAAATGAAACCATTTTCTTTTTCAAAGCAATTTTAAAAAACAATGATCTCTTTCTACCCTACCTCTGGAATATTGCTTTATTATTCCCTCTCTTTTGTTCTTCTCTATAGCCTTGCTTTCACTCTGCAAATAGGTTAACTTTTCTTTCATTCAAAAACAAATAAAAATATTTCTATGAAATTTAATCTCCTCTTGCTACAGCCCTATTTCTTTCTTTGTGTCCCTCTTAAGCAAGCGTCTTCAAAGACTAATGCACCATGCAAGTTAATGTATCCTTATTTTCTGAATAGTCCTTGACTTTGGAATCTTTCATCTAACCCTATTAACCCCCTTTTCTTCCTAACTGTTTTATATGATGGACTATATTCAGTTCTTATTTGATTTCTTTATCCTCTTCAACATTCATTTCACCACTTCTTCCTCCTTCGAATTCTTTCTTCCTTAGGCATCTACTTCTTCATACTGCCTTTTCTCCCACTTCTTTGTGTTATTTTAGACTTCTTCACTGATTTTTTCTTCTTCATTCATCACATAAATCTAAGTATTCACCAAGATTTATCTTTAATACTTTTCTCCTTCTCTATCTCCACATAATCTCATTCATTCTCTTGCCTTTAACTTTTACCTATATCATGATAACTTCTAAATTGTGTTTCCAAAACCTTGCCTGAAAATCTAATTGCCTACTAAAAATTTCCACCTAAATGTCTCATAAGGCGTCAAATTCAGCATGTCCTAAATAACTCATTCTCTTCTCACTGCTCTATTTTACCCAGTTTTCTTAAACCCCATTGGCCATGTAACATCCACTCAGTTTCCCAAGCCTAAAACTCTAAGGTATTTTTCATCTTTACTTTCTCCCTTCCTGGCCATATTCAATTAAACATCAAATATTACCTATTCTATCTCTCTGATATGTCTTGAATGTAGCCCTACCTGCTTACTTTCATTACCACTGTCTTGGTTCTGTTTTTCTATTTTTTACAGACTTTTGTGTTTATTTCCTGACCATCCTGTCCCCAGTCTTTTCCCTCTTCAGTTTACTACCGGTAGGTGAATTGTCTTGTTAAAATGTAAATCTGATGTTTCTCTGCTTTCAGCTCTGCTAGGGTTCAGCATTACTCATGCCTAAACTCAAGCTCCTTACACCGGCATTTGTGGCCCTTACTGCTCTGGCCGGTGAATGTCTCCTCAGCTTTCTCTAGCAATGATGAAGTACCTCTTCCCTGAGCTTGCTATGTTACTTATTTCTTTCTGCCTTTGCACATACTGTTTCTTTTTCTACCGTACTTTCCCTAATTTGTTCATCTGATAGATTCTTATCTACACTTTAAAAATACTTCTGGGAAACCCTCCCTTGACTGAGTTGATTAGTAATCCTTTTGTTCTAGCTGTTCACCACTCCATACTTCTATTACTACAACTACTGCAGTGGCTAGTGATTGCTCATTGACATTCTGCTTCAGACACAACCCTGTAAATCCTTGAGTACAGGCATCATGGCTGGTATATTTCCTCATAGCTAGCACAGTGCTTCGCACATAGTTAGTGCTCTAAAATATTTATTGAATTGAAGTCATTCTATGTAGATCTCTAGCAAGAGCATGGTATTACACAAATGAACAGCAAACCAAGTTGACTGATTAAATCAGGATAACCTTGTTGTCATGTGGTATGTGCCAACTGCATGGGATGATCAGAACAGATGGGAAATCATAGTTCTTGCCCACATGGAGCATAGAATCCAGAAATTATCCATGTCTTTCTCTCCTCCCTGCTGAGACCACGGCTTCTTGCTCTCCAGGTTGCTCTGCTTTCTCTCTTCCCTGTTGCTTGTGGTTTGTTTGAATTTTGTGCTAATCTAAATTCCTCACGAACACCTTCCATCACCTGCTCACTGATCCATGACCTGTTCTTTTGACTGAATTGTATTTTAAAGGTCCCAGGCTTGACTTTGCTGGTCCTAATGCTGACTGCCGTGAAATGACCTCTGTCCCAAGTGACTATCATTCATGTTTTCTCCCCCCAAAATACAATGTACCTACAGTGTTAACACAAATAAGCCCCCTGTCATATTAGCAAATATGGCAAATTCAAGACCAGTAGACCAGAAATAACCTGCCTCTTGTTATCTTATGCGATCATGTGCACCAAATTGGAATATTTCTTTTCTCAAAGGTGGGAACTGAGTCAGAGGCCATCTGTGTGGCCCTTACTCACCAGTCCTGAGCGGCCAATAATTAATTTAGGCCTAATGTAATTAGTCCCTTGTTAACAGTAGTTTTTCTGCACTTTCCTCAGTTGGCTCTGGAGACACACTAGTGAGTATAATGTATGACTCTTGGCACAGAATGAAATTTGAGCCCTGTGAAAGGACAGACAGGGGAAGCGGCCCTGTGCCTTGCTAATGAATTTATGGGCTCAACACTCTCATCTGAAGTGCAGCAGAGAAGTGTTCTCAAGGAGCATGAGTACAGGCTGCAAAGAAACAGAACAGGCGAAGCTCTGCTTTCTTTGACTCTGAATCCTAGCACCTTGGTTTGTACTTTAAAACAACTTACGGTATACAGCTTTAAGGGAAAGGAAGCACTATTTGTTGGAGAGAAGGAGGCACGTAAGAAAAGGTTATTTAGCAAACTAAAAACAAACAAGTAAGCAAAAAATGTCAGAAGCTATGAAAATAAAGCCAATTGACATTTCAATATATACATTTTTTTTTAAATAGTGAAAAATCATTCAGCTACTCTGTTACCAAATCACTGTATTTGTATATTGTTATGATCCTTTTGTATCTGCTTTGTATACAAATTTTACAAAACTGGGCCATGTTTTTTTCTCAAGACAAAAATTGAGAGGGTTTCATTAGTGTTTATTCCCAGTACAGTAAGGGCATATAGTGGGGTGGGAGGAGGAAATGGGAAAAGGAAAGAGGGAGAAAGAGAAGGAAGGAAGATAAAATAGAAAAATAAAAAGAAAGAAGGAAGAAAGGGAATGTGGGAGGGAGGGAGGAAGGAAGGAAGGAAGGAAGGAAGGAAGGAAGGAAGGAAGGAAAGAAAGGGAAAGAGGAAGGTAACTTTTACTGTACACTTACTACGGTATATACCAAAGTTAGGCAAAATGTCATCTGCCTGACCCCAACCTTCAACACAAACTTTTACGTTAGGAACATAAACAGCCAGGCCACTCCTTTTTCTCCTAAAAAATATTGGATGCAGCCTCTCAGACTTTCAAATAGTCTGTGTGGGCTTACCCTCACCCTCACCTGCATCTTTGCCCACATATCTGTGGGGGCACATCCCACAGAGATCTCAACAAAGGTAATACAACTAATATGAGCACCTGGTTCTCTATCTTATAAGGAATTATAAGAAACATAAGTGTTCATTAGACTGTCATAAATTGTTTAGAAGAATTTTAACATGGGATTTTGAATAGCTCTATACAATATAACTGCTGAAAATTATTTCCTGCCTAAAGAGAAACTGTTTTAAAACGTGTTTTGGTGCTAAGGTTTTGCTCGTGTTCGTGTCCATCAGCCCCAGACAACCAGAGACACACCTGAAGTTGAACAGGCTGAAATCGTTGACTTATTGCAATGGAGGAGAAGGTACCCCATGAGGATGGTGGGCATCATGGTAAGAGGGTATTAGAAATCAGAGGATTCGAACTTGCATTAGGTGTCTTGGGGGGAAAGTTCATGGAGCAGGGCTTTGCTTCGGATTAGATGATGGCAGAAGGGTGGGGGCTGGTAATTCTGTAATTGAATATCTTAATAAATTTTATCTAAAAGGAGGGAAGAAGAGAGAGGAAAAGGCTGTCATTGGTAAAGAAGCAGCAGTCACTCATATGGCCCAGTTGGAGAACATTTGGTCATTTTTATGGTTTGGAAATATCCATCTTTATGTCTGTTTTCAGACAAGGTCAAGGAGTGCTCTCATTTTTGTCTTGATCCACTGTGGACACAGGGTGCCTAGGCTGATGTTGGTGTTTTTTGAAATTGTTTATGTCCAACAAGAGAAAGCCAAGGCCTAGCTGGTAGTTCCGGGCCAGTTCCTGGGTGTCAGGCAGCTTTACTCCTCCTCACATGAAAGCTAGAATTCACTTAAGTAAAGGCAAAATGAAAAAATTCTGCTTTATAAACTATAATTTAGAAGTCAAAGTGAAGATGTACATTTATTTTTATTTTCCAAGGGCATATAAAGGGAACCTAGTTTTAAAAGTTAAATGAATGTGGAATAAAAAGCTGGTAATCTTGAGATATATCTATTAAAAAAAAAACAACATGAAATCATTATCTAGCTTTATTGGACATGCTGAAAATTATTCTGCATGTTCACATTTTTATGTTACATTTTTAACCTCTGATGATGTATTGATGAGTTAGTATGTTGCATTATTTAAAAAAATAAATTTATTGAAAAAGTTATGATTCTATGTAAATACTTCTGTATAAATCTTACATTTAGATTGACGTAAAAATATATACATATATATTTACTGAAAATAGAAGAAAATCTTATGTAGCATAAGGAATTTAAAAGAAACAGAATTTGCTGGAGTATCCCAGGATTTAGGACATGTCTATCTAGTGAAGTATGGATCAAAACATGAATGAAAAATAGAGAATTTAGACAATCAGAGAATACTCGCCAACAATTCAAAAAACAAAAAAAGAAAAAGAAAGGAAAAAAACCCACTAGTAACTAGCAAAATAGTTTTCCTTTGAACTTATCCTCAAAAGTACATTACTTTTCAACTTCAATTTGCAAGTTAGACCTGGCTTCAGTTTTGTAAATATATTTTTAAAAATGTTTGAAAGGTAGTTAGAGACTGGAACACAGATAAGATACAAAGCATGAAAATAAAGCAAATTGAAAGACCCAAGTGAATACTGTGAACACTGCTAGACTAAACTGATCAAGTGAGTGAGGTTGGAACACATTTGATATTACATTTAAAATTGACATGTTACTTCTTAAATGTCTAACTTTGGGCTTGAAGGAGTTCCTCAAAGATTTCTAAAATTACTTCAGGCTTAATGAATAGGACACATTGTTATTTCTGAAAATTTTGCTGAAATGCTTGACAATCAATAGCTACAAAATATTTCTAAACTCTTTCTAAATAATTCCCTTTTTTTTTTTTCCAACTCAAGAGGAAGTCATTTTTGTGGAGCAAGAAATTATTGTTTTTTATATTTTAAAATCTTTTGTCATATGAAAATTAAACAGTTACTCTGTAGTAAATGTATTCATCTTTGGGGTTATTTACTTTTAAATGACCTTAAACATGGACAATTTACTATATATTATTTCTACCAGAAGGCCACAGTCCTGCAATACAATTTTCCTGAACAGGTTCAGGAAAAATGTGATACTTAGTTTTCGAAAAAGAACCACGAAAGGAAGGCTGACTCAAGTTAAGTCGAGCTACTTTTAGCACAAATCCCTAGCACATTTTTTTCCTAGGCCTAAATTGAAAATAAACGGGACATTATGGTAACCCTGGCAGAAAAACTGTTTCAAAATCTCTGCGTGTAGTCAAATACTGTTGGCAGGGAAGGTTATTATGTGCATATATGCAATGGTGTATGTATAAGTGTTATAAGGGCATAATACTGTATATCATCAGAATGGTTTGACCTTTATTTTACAGAAATTCTAAAGCCAAAGTGGATTTCGGCAGATCTAGAACGTGGTAACACACAGATATCTGTGTTATCTCATACTTGAAAAAATATTGATGCTAGTGGATCTAAGTGCCAATCTGAACCCCAATTGGCCAAATTTCCTCTGGAAACTTTCTTGGAGTTCAGGGATAGTGCTTTCTAGTCTTGTTAAAATTGTAGAACCTCCCCGTATCTTCTCTAACCTATAGCTATAGCTACATGAGAGTGATAGGAAAAACACTCCAATAATGGAAAAGGAGTTTTATTTCAAGAACCACTTATGAGGGTTTTTGAAAATCCATAGTTATTTGAAACAGACAAAAATGAAAGTTTTTATTTAACAAGCACTTAGAGTGTGCCAGTCACTCTTCTAAGTACTTTATGAATATTAAGTCATTTACTATTCCCAACAACACTGTATTTCCCCATTTTACATATGAGGATATTCAAATGAAGTACAGAGAAGTATCTTGCAAAACATTTCATGGCTTAGAAATGCTGGAGTGTAATGGGCATGATGGCGTCAAGGTTACTTCGCAGAGCTGGAGTGCTTGCCACGCAGGCCTTGAGGGCCCACGGTCCTAGTGGGGCAGCTGCGGTACGCTCCATGGCGTCTGGAGGTGGTATTCCTACTGATGACGACCAGGCGACTGGGCTGGAGAGGGAGGTCATGATGGCTGCACAGAAGGGACTGGACCCATACAATATACTAGCCCCAAAGGCAGCTTCGGGCACTAAGGAAGATCCTAATTTAGTCGCTTCCATCACCAACAAGTGAATAGTGGGCTGCATCTGTGAAGAGGATAGCAGTGCTGTCATCTGGTTCTGGCTGCACAAAGGGGAGACACAGCGGTGCCCTAGCTGTGGAACCCATTACAAGCTGGTGCCCCACCAGTTGGCCCACTGAGCCCTGCACTTACTCATTCAAAATGTAAAGTTTCTTCTTTCCAATAAAGACTAGCCATTGCTTTGTCTCTTTCTCCCCCCCATCCCACCCCCCCCAAAAAAGAAATGCTGGAGTCAAAATTCACACCCAGGCATTCTGGCTCCAGAGTCCAACCACTTAACTATTATGCCACATGCAGTTGTTACTATTTGCATGTCAATTCTGCCTCTGGTGGTGAAACTGCTCTAGAGCTATAGTGCCCTACGCAGAACCGGTACTTCCTTACACTCTAAAGTGAGTGAATTGAGTAACCTGTTGAGAACGGAAGTTATAGCGTACTGGGTGTTGTTCCCACTCCTCAACAAATATTTCAGCAGGCCTTGTGTTCCCTTTCTTGGGACTTTATTTATATTTTTTTATTTCAGGTAAAATCAAATGCCAATTTGGCTAACTGATTCAGTATTCCTGTAAAGATCTGTACTCTGGATTCAAGTGGTCAGATTTCATTTTCATGTGAGAAAGAACAGACCCAGTGGAGTGGGGAAGCATAAGTAGAAAAGGTGTAAAAGGTGAAAGGGTATATTTCAAACAGTTTTAGTAGCTGGAAAGAATGAGATGATGCTGATACATTGGAAATGAAAATTATAGACAAAGTTATAAGTGCTCTGTATTTCAGGTTCATGCATGGTAGATTATTATACATAACTGACATTTGACTGAGAAAATTGTCCACTAAATTTGGAGCAAGGCTACCACTTGAGTTAATGGCTGACACAGTAGGACTTGTTAAATTAGGACCATATAAGATCTATAGGGGAAGCTGGGATGGCTCAGTGGGTTGAGCGCTCACTTTGCAGTGCCTGGGACCGGGGATCGAATCCTGGCCCCGGCCCGTGCAGAACCATGTGCTGAACTGGGAGCTCCCCCAGTTCAGTTCTCTCTCTGTCTCTGTATCTCTCTCTCTCTCTGTCAAAAAAACAATTTAAAAATAAATAAATAAATACTTAAAAAAAAAGAATGTACTTTAAAAAAAAGATCTATAGTACATGTATCATATATAAACTTATGATACATAGTATATGTATAATATATAAAAGTCTAACCTTTTTGTTATT
>PVKE010026933.1:0-21944 GCA_004027555.1 Craseonycteris thonglongyai
TGTGTGTGTGCTGGGGGAGAGGTCTATGTGTGCTGGGGGAGAGGTCTGTGTGTGCTGGGGGAGAGGTCTGTGTGTGTGGATGTGTGTGTGCTCAGGGAGAGGTTTGTGTGTGCTGGGGGAGAGGTCTGTGTGTGTGGATGTGTGTGTTGGGGTGGGTAGGAGAGGCCTGCATGCTGGCTGGCACAGGGAGCCCTGTATGTTGAGGAGTGTGGACTGGGGTGCACACAGGCACGTTCTCTATTGCTCCTCACCACCATCATACTTGACAGTTCACACCAGGCTCCCCACCTGCATAGCCCGGCTCATGTCCACTGTGTCTCCAGCCATCTCTTTTACTGGCACGTCAGGCAGAGCTAACACCCGGGTCCACGTACATACTTGAGGGTACAATAGAAAACCACCCATTGGTGCTAGTAGCCCTGTGATAAGCAGACTTTGCTGCCAGCACTAGGACAGAGCCCAGAGTCTGCACAGTGTGAAGGAGAGAATGTTCTGGTTGGTAGGATTCTGGAAGAAAAAAGCATGTTAGCTAGACACTGAATGACGAAGGGCCTGCCCAATGGAAGGGACGGCGTGAGCAAAGCCCAAGCGGCCACTGGGCAGGCTGAGTGTGGGGACCGGTAACGGCCACTGGGCAGGCTGAGTGTGGGGACCGGTAACGGCCACTGGGCAGGCTGAGTGTGGGGACCGGCAGCGTCGCTGAGCGAGGGGAGAATGCGGTGAGGGGCAGTAACCACTGTCAGTGGAGTGCCAGCTTTGGACCAGGCACTGTGCAGGTCCTTGCATAGGGCCCGGGGCACCCAGAGTGTGGCTGGCTGTCACCGCCAGAGGGTGCAGGTGGCGCTGGGCAGCGTGGTTGGGTGAGGTGCCCAGCACCGGAGCAAATGGCCGCGCTTCGGGAAATGCATCTGCAGCCTGGTGCTCTTGGTGGGCCTGGGGCGCTTGGGCCGTGAGGAGGTGTCTGGGATGGTTCTGGAGAAAGAATGGGGAGGCGGGCCGGGGCCCTGGGGGTCAGAATGGAAAGAGAGACACAAGGGGGCACAGGAGCCCGGATGAGCAGCTTGACGCTGAGCCTCTGGGAAGATAGCTGTTAGGGAGCGAGAGCCGAAGCACAGGGCGGAGGTGGGGAGACAGCAGCCCCTGGTTTGAACCGCTGAGCTCACTCCACTCCCCCTCTGCCTGCAAAGAGCGGAGAGTGAAGGAGAAGTACCGCTCAGGGAGCGCCCACTGTGTGCTACACAGGGGCCTGCCAGGTGACACCGAGCTTCCCAGCTCACAGATGAAACCATCGAGGCTTAAGGCTGTGCGTGGCTGGCTGGAAGCACAGGACGAGAACTCGGGTCTGAGCGTCCACCTCCCTCTAGCCTGCAGCTGGCGCTGCCCACACTCCCCTCGACTCCCCACCAGTGACATGCCCGCCAGCCCACCTCTGGCACTGCCCGGGCCTGCCCGCCTTCCTGTGAGCCCAGGAGGAGGGCAGCGCTCCTTCCTGGCTGCCCACCCTGAAGAGCCCAGGGCTTCATTCGCAGCTGATGGCTCTGCGGCGGCGCTGTCCCTGGCCACCAACAGACATAGAGGTCTGGCTTCCGTTGAGAAAAGCTCATTTCTCCGTCTCCCTGTTTTTCCTTCCATGGGTCCGCTTCTGGATTTTTCTGAAGCTTGTTTTTAATGAGGGATTTGAACCTTCAGATGCTGCAAAGCTCTGGGACGATGGGAGAGTGAGGGTGGAGGCTGATCGACTGGAGAGGGGTGTGGCCTGGGAGCAGATGGAGGCTCACAGTGACAGCGCTCAGACTGCCAGGAGCACCTAAGTGCAGCCCTCAGGCTGGGTGCCATCTCCCCCCGCTTTAGGGAGGCGTGGTTCATTGTCCCAGTCGGGGAACAGGGCATGCAGAGGCTGGGAAGCGGCTCCAGCCCCTGGGCTGGTAGGAGGCAGAGGCTGGCTGTCCCGCTGGCTGTCCCACTGCCTGGGCCTGGAGTTCGGGAGAGACTGGGGCTCCTCCCAGGCCCCAGCCCACTGTGAGATGACAAGCGCAGGGAGCAGGTCTTTCTCTGCCCTCCCCGCCCCCCGACAGATTCCTGGATGTCAGAGGCGTGCTTCCCACACCCGTTCCCCCTGCTGGCCTGGAGGACTTGCTGAGGGATGCCCTCCTTCCCTTGCTGTCCCCATTCTGGGTAACTTCGAGCTTTACAATCCGAAGAACATTGCTTCAGCCCTGCGCAGTCCCTGTGTGTGACCAGAAGAAAGCCCAGCCTCCCTCTGGGTGACAGGTCACTTGCTGTCACTCCTGCAGGAGAAGTAGCATGGGGTGGAGGGGACAGTGGCAGGACCTTGTCTTTAGAGTCTAACTGATGCAGGTGACCTTTGCCACAGCCCCCTACTGCATTTAGGAGAAAATTCTGGGACTTCCTAGAGAGCTGGCAAGGCTCTGGGCCTGTCTCTGTCCCACCTGCAGCTGTCCCCTCTCCTTCAACAGGTCCCAGCCTCACCAGCCCAGACACGGAGCCCTTGCCTCCCCGGGGCCTCCCTTCCTCTTTCTGGGGCACGCTTCCTCCAATTCTTACCTGCGGGGCTCCTCTTCAGCCTTGGGCCTCAGCGAGGCCTGCCTGTCCCTGACCTGCCAATCATCACCACCCCGTCCCTCATGCAGCAGCGCTGTGGCTGACTGTGACCCTGCCGTGAGGACAAGGCTCAGCTCTGCCTGGAACATCGTTGTGCCTGGGCCCAGCCTAGGCCCACCACAGGTACCTACTGACAAGTCATTGAATGTAACCTCCCTGTGACCTCAGCGTCTCCACTTGTAAAATGGGCACCACCACATCTACCTCCTAAGGCTGCTGTGAAGGCAAAATAAAGTCAAGGGTCAGCCTGCATGAAGCGCTCAGTCAACGCCAGCTGCGATTCACACTAATGTCCATTCTTGCATCAAACCCAACTGGGCATGGCTGGTGCACATGCGGAGCTTGGAAATGGGCAACGAGAAAGCTGAGAGGCCAGAGCTGGCCTAAGACTAGCTCCTAGGCAGCTGGCCACCAGGTGCCTAGAGTGGCTCCCTGCTCTGCCCAGCCTCCTGCTGACCGTGGATGGTCGCCAGGCCTGGCCTCAATGTTTCTAATATGGCAGACAGGACGAGTTGTGCGAGACCTCAGACAGAACCAGCAGGGCGTGGAGATGCTTCTGCCATGGAACTGAGAACCCAGAACGATCCCTGCAGGCCCGTACTTGGGCACTCAGGGCCCCTCTTCCCAGCTCTGCCGTCCCATTTGCCCTTCAGTGGACTGCCCCTCCTAACTGAGCACATTTGCACGAGCAGATCATCTCCAGCGACTGTCTTCTTGCCACCTGCTCCAGTGGCTCTCCCCACCTGAAGCCATACATACACATGCAAAGGCCAGTGTATTCACTTGTGTGCGAGTACAGAGCTGAGGACACGGCGGAGAAAGGGGATTAGGCAGGGGCACCAGCGGGGAGGCAACAGATGGCTTGATTGCGTTTACCTGCTGCTAATTCATTAGGCAGCAATTTCTGGCTTGTGTTGAATTGTGCCCAAACCCCTCAACGGCAGGGCTCAGGCCCTTATGGCTCTCGGGGGCTTGCTTGGGGCCAGGGTCAGGTGGCCTGCCTGGGAGTTAAATGCCAGAGTCAGGAAGTGCACGGTACCCCCCTGTTCTCCTCTGACGGCACTCAGGTGCCGCTCCCTGGCCAGACACTCAGGGCCCTCTGAGCAGGTGCCACCAAGGAGCTGAGCCAAGGGAAGTGGTCGGGCCTTCCGTTAACCAGCTGTGCCACCTTGGTGGGGTGGGGGTGGGGGGGTCACTTAGCATCTCCGGGTCCCGCTTGCTTGGCTGGGAAATGAGCCTAGTTGTGCCTGCCCAACCTCCTGACCTCTGACCTCCTGCTGGTGGGAGCACAGACAGTGAGTCTGACAGCACTGTGACACGTGCCATGCTTGGTACTAGTGAGGCATTATTCGCCAGCAGAGCGGTTAAGAGCTGGGATTCTGGAGTTAGCCAGGCCTGGACTGAGTTCTGACTCTGCCACTTAGCACAGTGAGGTCTGGGGTGCGACACTGAAGCTTTCTGAGCCTCAGTTTCCTCACCTGTGCAGGGGGGTGCTGGGAGCAGCGAGGGAGCCAACCATGGGGCAGGCGCGGCGGCTTCCCCAGAACACGGTCAGTCCCTGCAGGCTGGTAGCAGGCGTCCACTGCTTGCCCTTCAAACCCTGGCTTAGGTGTCTCCTGTCCTGTGAAGCCTGCTGCCATGCGTGTCCCCACCCCTGTGGATGGCTCCCCCTCCTGGTGGCTGGGGGTTACTTCTTCCCTACCAGCTACAACCTGGTGGGACAATAATCTGGGGTCTGTGTCCTGTCACCAAATAGACCCCCAAGCGTGGCTGTTTGAAAGCATCATCTGGAGCCAGACAAGAGTCACCAAGTCTCCCAAAACAGGGAGCCTGGGGACCAGCAGGGCGCCGCCCACAGCAGGGGCCCTGCCCCCCTCTCACACGTGGCCCTCCAGGGGGCCTGGTCCACCCACGTGCCAGCCTGACACACCAGCCTTCCTGCTGACCCTTTGGGCCTCAGAGAAATTTCCAGAAAAGTGTCCTCTGCTTAAGTGAGATAGAATATGCTCACACTGCTTGTATGTCAAGAATCTGGCTGATACGCCTCTATGACTCCCACAAATCTCAATGACAAAGTGCAGGAATTTTCTTTTAATAAGTTTTTTCTACATGTGTCTCCATTACTTGCTGGTTTTGTGGCCCGGGGCAAATGGTCTCACCTCACTGAAGGTCAGCTGCTTCTGTAAAATGCGGGGTGGGAGTGGGGCTCCACTGATGACTGTCAGGGTTAAATGCCATCATGTGGGTAAGGTGCCCACTCAGTGTCAAGCTCACAATTGGCGGACGCCTGATGGACTCTAACCGGTGACATTGCTTCCTTACGAGATCTCAGAGAAAACAGCCTGCACGTTTGTCAAGGCAGCCTCCTTTTGAGAAACGTGCTTAAGGAGTCAGTGACTGAGAAGTCACCATATCCCTCTTGGGCCTTTGAATGTCTCTAGGGAATCACGTAATTACGGGACGAGGTGACAGAAGGGATGGAAAGCATCAGAACACGCTCGGGGGCCAAGCAGTGAACAGAAGGTGCCAAGGTCATGCTGGAGGCTGCGGTGGTCCGGGCCCCTCTATGTTCCTGTGGGGAGGGGAGAGGGGGCAGAGGAGGTGGAGAGAGGGGGAGGAGGCGGAGAGGTGGGGAGGGGAGGGGAGGCTGGGAGGGCGCTGGGGCGAGGGGGAGGAGAGGGAGCAGAGATGATGGAGACCCTGGCTGCCCCTTCGGCCCTCCTCATTTCTAGTCTATGCCTCCCCAGTGCTCTCCCCAAGCAATGCCCCTGCCCGCCTGGCAGCACGCATCAGACAGCCCGGGGTTTCCTCTCACCAGGGGCAGCGGGAGGGGGCTCCCCCTTGCTTCTCGCGGGTAGTCTTGCGAGACAGGGGCCACCCTGGTGTCAGGACGGAGCCTGTTTACCAGGTGGTGTCTTTGGGCGCATTACAAGCTCCGTGCTCCTGTCACTGTGCCACGTGCATGGTGACAGTAGGTGATCATCCTCGCCTCTCAGGAGTTCCTGTACCTCGCGCAGCCTCTGCACAAGCAAGCGACAAGGGCGCAGGGTGCCTGTGAGTAGTGACCAGTCGCCCTCCAGCTCGATGAGGATTCAGACAGGTGGTGTAGGGACCTCGCTGCATCTTAGGAGCAACTCGGTGTTGAAAGAGGCAGGTGTCAAAACCGACTCAGGGCTACAGAACCTGGCCACGTAAGCCAGCTGGACTCAGGGATGGGCTATGGTCACATTGCTGAATCTGTCCCACGTTTACCTAGATTCTGCCCTTGACCTTTAACGCATCTCTCTTCACCATGTCTGCTCTGCTTGGGCACTTTCCCTACAGCCGAGGAAACAGGGAAGGAAAGAGAGGAACGCCCGCTTTGGGCCAGCACAGTATTAGATGCTCTGTCTATGTATTTCCTCCCCCCTCCTCACAGCGCCCTGGGGCTGGGAGCCTTGCATTGTGCTGTAGGCGAAACACTGTGGTTTAGGGAAGTGAAGTGACTTGCCTCAAGTCGGGTGGCCACGGAACAGGTGCCTGACCTCCTCTGGATCACAGCTCCTCTGTCTCTCAGCTTCTCTTTGCCTCAGCAGCACCTCTAGACTTTCACATCCTTTCTGACTCAGAAATCACATAATCTCTATGGTATCTGGACTAGGACAGACTCAAAAGCAACTTCTTACCACGTACCGTTCACTCCCACAATGTCTTGTTTCCCTGGAAGGTATACTGACCACGTATATTAATGGTAGCGTGGGTATGGTGAAAGATACAACTATCATTCAAACTTGGCAGGCTTGCAAGGGCGGTGGGTATGGCTCCTCCTGTGCACGGCCAAGACGTGGCTGCAGAAGCCAATGGGCAGCTGCCTTGACCTGAACCTCAGACTCACCTAATGTCTACCTACTTGTTCTTGGATACCCAGCAACCACGTGCTGAGACTGCGGGTAAAACGGGTGATGGGAAAATAAAGTTGAGAAACTTGGGAAGAACAACAGTGTTGTGACTATTTGAAGTCAGCTGTTCAGAAAGGACAAGGGAAGTAGTCAATGAAAGACCCCAGCGCACACTGGGCTCGGCTCCTTCATGTTCTCATCACGGGGCCTCTCCACCTCCCCACGAGGACTCGGCTCCTTCATGTTCTCATCACAGGGTCTCTCCACTTCCCCACGAGGACTCGGCTCCTTTATCTGCTCATCACGGGGCCTCTCCACTTCTCTACTTGCCTATAGATTATAAAAGGCAACATCTGGGTGAGGGCTGAACCCTCATAGGACTGTGCACATTATGTGGAAATTATTGTGCTTAATGCTGGCATTTTAGTGCTTTATGCCAAAGTTTCCATCAGCTTATGGATAAGTGAGGAACACATGAGTGACTTTTTCTTAAAGCTAAATGTATTATTTTTAGTAGTATTGTCCTCTATTTTGAAATTATATCTTTCCTACTTTCTTGGTGTTAAAGCATCCTTGATTTTTTGAGCTGCTATACTTGGCAGGATATAAAGCTGGCAACTGTATGTTAAATCCTTCAATTTTGTCTTTAAAATTTTTGCTGAACTACAAAATCCTAAAGCCTGAGGACCACTGGATTGTACCTTGTCAGCTATCATTTGTATCAACTCTCTGCTCATTCTTGGGACAATTTTTTTCTGCTTAGCACAGACAGTCTTTGGAATTCAAATTCCTCAAACCTGTGCTTAAATTTAATAACCTTTTTTTCGATCTGCAAGGTAACAAGCATTGTATTCCACACATGCCATCATTTGGGGAAGGAGATAGTTTTCTTATAAGGTTGTGCTTCTTTGCTTTTCTGCATCTGTTACTAGGACTTGGTTGGAAGAGCGTTCAATCCTATAAAAACACCCCATCGGATGGAAATGAGGTTGTGGGTGGGAGGAACAGATGGTGAGGCCTCAAGGTGTCATGAGATGGTTTTAGATAAAGCCAAAGCTCAAGTCATAGGTAAAAGGCTTTCGAGTTCCTTGGCTTGGGAATGTCAATGCCTAGAATCAAGTTCAAAGGGCCAGGTGGAGAGATCAATAGTGTTAGATGCTACGAGAAAGAATCTAGTAGGGAATGTGGTGGAGAATGAGTGTGCAAGGAGTTCCCAACCATGACGGTCACGTTAGTGCAAGGAGTTCCCAACCATGACGGTCAAGTTAGGGCTGAAGTTCCGTGCATTCCTTGGTGGATGGGGCAAGGTGAGAAGCCTGCACACAGAGACTGCGCATGTCCCTGGAGCCGGGGCCAGGACCTATGGGCTGGTACGCTGCTACGGTAGACAAACGGATGGCACCAAATTGGTGACTATGGCATTGTCACAACCACTATTAGTTACTCAGAATAAAAGGCCAACTTCTTCCTGTTGAGAGAATTTTGCTGGGGAACAAACTTGAGCTTCTCTTTTCACACTCCACTTTTTCCTCCCACCCTGTTACTGCCCCCACAGCGGAATGGGAGGTGGGAATGTGATGGGTCAAGATCTGGACTCTCGTGGAAACCTTAAAGAGTGGCCAAGATCCTGCACCCTGGTGCGCTGCCATGTCACCTCATGTCCTTCCCTCGTGCCCATGGACACATATTCGGTAGGCCCCTCCTTCTGTGCTTCATGAGGAGACAGTAAGCAGATGGGGCAGGCCCCAAAGATCAGTGCTGGCTTCATCCTCTGAACCCCAAGTCGAGCAGACAAGTTAGGCCTGCTTTCAGATTTGGGGGAAGGGAAAAAGGTCCTGTTAGGCCTCCCAGCCTCAGCCATGTTCTTCAACTCAGTTATACCGGAAATACCTACATCGGGGTTACTGAGTACCGGCTCAAATAGTAATAAAATAATCTTTTGATTTCCATTCTGCTCATTTCTCAGGGCTTTAACTACCAGCTATATGCTGACGATTCCTGAATCACTCTCTGCATCTGTATATCTGGCAGTCCACTAGGCATCTTATTAGGTGACTAATGGCTATGTCACATGGCCCAAACTGAGCTGCTGATCTTTTCTTGCCAAATCCGAGCCCCTGCAGTTACTCCTGTCTCTGTTCATGGAAAGTCCATTCTCCCAGTTTCCCAGCCTACAAACCTCAGTGCCATTCATGACTTCTCTCTTTTTCTCTCAGTCTACATCCACCCAGCTGGCAAATTCTGTCCACCCTGCATCTGCGAGGTATGCAGCGTCCGACCACTTCCCTCCACCCTCCTACCCTCCGTTGTTCGGGCCACCATCATCTCTTGTGTCATGTGGGTCATTCGGGAGCCTCTTGATTCATCAGCCTGCTATTCTGGCCTCTAACCTTGCCCGGCTTCGCATACCATGGGCCACTCTTGACCAAAGCAGTTCTGGGAACATAGAGGTCAGGCCATGTCATTGACACGTAGCCAACCTTTTAATGCTCCTCAATGACTCTCTCTCACACACGCATCTTCCTATGACTTATAGGACCTGACACAGCCTGGCCGCCCTATTCTCTGACTTTGTCTTTTATTATACCCTGTAGTGAGCTCTCTGGTTTCCTTCAAGCCTGTCCTCAGTGAGGTCTTTCTACGTGTCTTATTGGAAATTTCAATCCCTTAACATTTTATATCTCCCTTTCCTGCTTTAAGTTCTTTCTCTCTGGCAGCTGTCTGCACCTAACGTTTTATACTGTATTTATTGCCTTGGGCATCATGGATCTCTCCAATAAGCATATAAATGCCATGAAGAATCTTATCTCTTCTATTCACTGGTCCTCTGAATAGTTATAGCACATAGTAGGCATAAATAGCCATTGAAAAAATGAATAAATTAAACATATGAAATGATGCTTAACATCATTAGTCACTGAAGAAAGCAAATCAAAGCCATAATAAGATACCACTTCTTAAGGCTAGACAGACGTCCAATAACAAGTGCTGGCAGGAATGGAAGAAACAGAAACCCGTACACTGCTGGTAGGTTTGTCGAATGGTGCAACCAATTTGCAAAACAGCTCGTCAGTTTCTTAAAAAGTTAAACATAGTTTGCCATGTGACCAAGCAGTTCTACTCCTGGGTATTTACCCAAGAGAAATAAAAACACATGCAAATGTTCTCAGCAGTAGTCTTCATAATCGCCAAATAGAAACCACCCAAATGTCCATCTGCAGGTGAATGGCTAAAGGAAATGGAGTGTATCCATATAACGAAATACTAGCCAGCAATCACAAACAATGAAATACCAATGCCTGCTACAACCTGGATAACCCCCAAATATACACTACATGAAAAGAGCCAGCACAGAAGACTGCACGGTGTATGATTCTACTCGTAAGAAATGTCCAGAAAAGGCAGATCTGGAGAGACAGGAAGCAGGTAGAGGCTGCCCGAGGATGGGGGTGGGAAGTGGGTGTGAAAGATCTTATTAGGGGGATGGAAATGTTCAAAACCGGATTGCTGACGATAGTTGCACAACTGGGTAGATTTACTAAAAACATTGCATTTAATAATGAAACACTTAAAATGGATAAGTTGTGTGGTATGTGAATTATACCTCAATAATGTTGCTTTTGCACAATGAATGAATAAATGGAGCTCCTTGTCCAGAGCTGCCTTAGCCAGGAGTCAGTGGGGGCCAAAACCAGGGCAAGATCCAGGCCTTTCTGACCCTTCCCATCTGAAGGCCAACGTGGACAAAAGGGTCTTCCTGCTCACCGACTGGGAGCAGCATAGGGACGGGGAGCAGCCAGCCAAACCCTTGCAGCTGATGGGCCCTGTAGGCTCAAGGGGGAGGCAGCCCTCCGAGGCCTGCCTGGAAGGAGGGAGACAGGGGAGGTAGCAGGAGCTGGTGGGGGAGGGGCAGAGGAAGGAAGACCTGAAATCAGCAAGGCCTTCGGAGAAACTGAAGGGCGAGAAATCCACGGGAAGAAATACAAGCTGTAGAGAGTCTTGGGACCGCCAAAGAGAACGCGAAGGGCGTTTTACAGATATATCAGGGGAGAGAGATCCTTGAGAGCCGCCTGGCCCATTAATAAATGAGAAGGGAAATAAAATTAATGGTGATGATAAAAATGGCTGAGCCACTGAAGTGCTTTGTAAAATTGGTCTTTAACCAAGAAAAGCAAAAAACGTCCAAGGGATGGGTAATTAGAAGGGGACCAAAGCCTTGTCAATGTGGTTGATGCTAAGTAGGAAAGAGAATACTTAGAAAAATTGGATCATTAATGCCTTCCCAGTGCACATCGCCATGTCTGGAGATAGGCATTGGGGTCTAAAGGGAGCTAGCTGAAGAAATTATTAAACTCTTGGAAGGCATTTTAGTAATAATATATTGAATAGTATTTTATATGTGTAGATATTATATACTAACATATATTGGTTTGAGGAGAGGGAGAGAGGCAGGATCAATGAAGACACAAGAGCTTGGGATAAAAAGAAGAGAAGTACCACATGTGGACTTGTCACTGGGCCTGGCACTGTGCATTACATGTGTCCTGTCATTTATTGCCCCCGCTGCACTGGGCAGTTCTATGATCAGCACATTTTACAGGCAAGGAAACTGAGGCCCAGAGAGCTTGGGTGGCTCTCTAAGGTTACTCCACAAGCAAATGTGGGTGGCTGAACTTGAAGGCACATTTTATTGAGGCCCAAGAGGATTTCTTTCCATTCTACCGTCTGCTTATTCTAACTCTCAATATATGAGTCCACAGGTCAGAGAGAACAACACCTACCTGCCAGTGACCGACTGGTTGTCATTGTCCTTTGTCCTGAAGCCTTGCGATGCTGATGATGTAAACAGAGCGAAGGCTGTTTGATTTTATTGCTGAGATGTAGAGAAGATTTCAGACTTCACATGTTTATGAGAAGGGAATGAGACAGAGGTTGAGGAACGTGGACCCAGGGGCACAGGACGTCAGAGTTATTGGGGATGTGTGGGTTTCTAGTGTCCAAAGTTTCATCTCACCTGTGGGAAACTGGGGCCTGAGAGTGGGGAGGGACTTGCCCAAAGCGACACCAGACGTTGGAGCCACCATAGCCAGGCCGGCTGACTTGAGGTCCAAGGCCATTTTTCTGATCTTCTTGGCCTAAGCCCATTATGTGCCCTTGTCCTTGACTTCTGTCCTTTGCCATCCAAAGACTGGCCTTGACTTTGACTCTTGGCGTTGGCTCTGTCCCCTTCTCTCTGCTTGTGTGCTGTACCCTGTGGCTCATACCAGTGGCCTCTTTAACCTCATCTCTCATTCCTGTTGCTGTTTTGTTGGCCATGATGGTTGGGGGAGGGGCAGGGCAGAGGATGGGGGTGATGGAGGGAGGAGCCCGTAGGACTCATCTGGCACCTGTCCCACCGGGCTCCTGTCATTCCTGGGTCCTGTGCATGGCGTGATGGGAATCTACCTCCGATCGATTAAAATCTGACCCCAATTCTTTACTCTCCCCCACTAACCCTTGTCATGGCATCATCGTATGTGGAGTTTACGTCCCCATTTCTGGACTCTGGGCTTCACCATATGACTTGCGTGGGTCCATGAGATGTTAGCAATGTGCCCAAAGCAAGGACTTGAAATGTGTTTGTGTGGTTGGGCATCTCCTCCTGCACCTCTGCCAATGCCGTGAGGTGGGCATCCAGCTAGCCCACTAGTGCGGGTGGATGAGAGCCACTTGGAGCAGAACCCCCTCAGCCACCCCCACTTTTCCTGGGAGAAGCAGAGCTGCCCTACCGGCTGTGGCATGAATCAAAGTCCCTGACTGAACTGAGACCAGCCAAATCTCAGCTGACCTGAATATCCTTGAATTGCTTATTATGGTATACTGACTGCTGAGAGTTTGTTATGCACCAGTAGCTAACTGATACACAGACATCCACACAATGTGCTTTGAGAGATTGACAGTTTCTATCTAAAAATCTCTTTTTACCTCAATTTATTAAAAGAAAAAAACAAATTATTGAACGCCTATATGTGCCCATTCACAAGTTAGGCATGTTGAGAAGTTTTGGATACTGTCTTTGAGGAGCTCAGAGTAGGGGAGACAGCATGTAAACAGATGATTACAAAACAAGATGTGAGTGAAAGCTGCCTGGAGGACAAAGACCTCAGAGTTGGGTGAGGAGAAAGTGCGGAAAGGGTGTCCAAGGCAGAAAATTCAGCATGCCTACAGGCATGAGGGTCTGAAACAAGCTGGTATGTTTGTGAAACCCAAGTCTGTCTCCGCATCGGAATGTTGCCCCAGAATGGAGAGGCAGGCAGAGCCCGGGTCCAGCTCTAACACGTTACAAGTCCCTGACCAAATGTTTGCATACAAGGCATCAACAACAGCTATTTATTACCAGATGATGAAGTCCAGGGAAACTCCATTAAATAAGAGAGTGGCACAGATGTGATAAAGCTCAAAGAAACTCAAAGGGAATAGAAGACTCTGGTACTGTTACAGACGCAATAAACAAGCGTAATCCACTGATGCCGAAGGAGCAGAGGTAATTACACGCTGACACCTGCTTCTGGAATTCGGGCTGAGTCCCCGAGGCCCAGCGAGGGCGCCCAGATCCCCTCAGAGAAGTGGAGCCTTGCCCTTGGCTTCTAGGAAGCAGGGGAGGTGACTGGGGTGGTGGAAGGGGGACAGTGAGGAGCCTCCCTTAGCACTCCTCCTCCAGGGGTGGGGAAGCCCAGCCGTGTGTGTGATTTCAGAGTTAATCTGTCTGCACTAATTAAATATTGACAGCTGTTAAATATTCATGGAGCATTTTCTCTGGCAGGTTGGACGTCCAGGCCTTCTGGCTCCTGACGGCCCTTCCCTTGCCCAGAGGTGCCCAGCTGTGGCCGGCAGCCTTAACTGACCTCAGCCCCTGGGTCTCGGGTATCCTCTCGCCAGCCCGGACTGCTGATGAGCTTGCTTGTGTGGGATTTGGGAGCCAGCAGCTTGGGGTGTGGGGCTTGGTGGGGAAGAGCCTCCAATATCAACGTGTTCTATAGAGGATCTGGCCTGGCGTCTGGGAGATGCTGAGCTCAGGGGTGACCGAAGGGCCCTCCACAGGGGACCCCTGGGAGCTTCCTTCTTTCCACAGACTTCTGTTGCCACTCCAAGGCCCGGCTCTGGGAGGTGCTAGGAGAAAGCAAGCCTCACAGACTCTCTGAGGATGCCCAGTCCCGTGTGGAGAGACAGCCTGGCTGGGTGGTGGTGATCCTGAGGGACGTGTTAGGTGGGGGAGCATGGGGTGGCCCCAGGAGGCTGCCCGCCAGGCGGGGGGTGGAGGGGGGCGGGGGAGGGGGGGGACAGGGGCGGCCAGGGCGGGCTTTGCAGAGCTGACTTCAGGCAGAATCCTGAGAGACCAGCAGGACAGAAGGGTTGTGGAGCAGGCCTCTTGTCAGGGGAGGGAACTGTGAGGCCGGGACTAGAGTGAGACCGGCTCAGATGCAATGTCGCCTGTTCTGGAGGCTGAAGGGCAGAGGAGAGCAGATGCAGGGGAACAGAGGGGAGGGCAAGGGGAAGTCAGCAGCGTGCCAGGAATGAAGTTGCCGGCCTGCCAAGGAGTCCGGGCCAGGTGCCTCTTTCCTGCCTGTCGCCCCTGGGGTCCCCTCACCTGTCTATATGAGTCCCATCCCAGGCTCCTCCTGTGCTCCCAGCCTGACCCAGCACCTTGCTCCCCAAAAGACAGATTCCCGCCACCTTTAGCTTCCTGTGGGAGAGAAGGGGTGAGGTGGGGGTCAGGGAGGCCAGAATCAGAGAGCAGGACTTGCCTGGTGGCTGGTGGTGGAGAGCAGCAAACAGGAAGTAGCTCCTGCTTGCTGGTCAGGAAGTCAGCTGGTGGCTGTTTTCTTCCGGAACTGCACACATACCTGAAAGGGGAGCCGGCATCTCCTTCGCTCCAGAATCCTTGATTTTTTTGAGGAGTGGCTTGTCTCCTGGTGAAGCAGTCCAGGTTCGAAGTCACACTCCTGGTTGGTTAGCATCTAGCAGCAGGCCATAAGTAGGGTGACCAGACGTCCCGCTTTTGGCGGGACAGTCCCGATTTTTAACAATTTGTCCCGCGTCCTGCGGCGTTTTAGAAAAGTCCTGATTTTTGGAAAGAATGCACAACAAGCTAGGGAACGGCGGGAGATAGACCAAGTTTTTAATCAAGAACCCCCTCCCCCCTGGTCAATGGTGTCCCGCGTTACCAATGTTAACATTTGGTCACCTTAGCCATAAGCACACAGCTTCCCCAGGCCCAGAATAGGTATCCGGGACCCTCCATGCCCCTCACCTTCCAGCCTCTGGGGCCTCCGGCTCCTCTGTGTAATTCCCCACGTTGGTGCAAGGCCCCCATGTCTAAGCGGGCCACCACCTTCCTGCAAGTACAGTCCTAGTGTGGGGTCCACTGTGGACCCCAGTAACACTGTGTGGCAGTTCTCCCCATGAGGTATGAGGTTTCAGGTGAGAAGCCGGTTGCCTGAGTCTCGACATTCCTACCTGCAGAATGGGCTGATAATATCCCTTAGCCAACAGTGTTGTTCTACCATCAGATGGGATACGTGATGCATAGCACCAGCGGCTCCCGCCTCGTGTCAGTTGCTGTTCTATGTACTTCACGTATATTAACTCATTTAATCCCCACGACAGCCCTGCGGGCTGGCATTATTGCTGCCCTCTGTCTCCAGGTGGCATGAGATGCCATCCACTTGCCTGCTCCCACGGGCGGTGAGTGCTGAAGCTCCGTGGCTCACCCTCCTAGCCCCTCACAGGTGTCCAATAAACATTCACTCCCCCCCTGCCCCCGTACATCTCCCACATGTCAGGGACGCTGTGTTCTGTTTTGGATGGAGGAACCCCTTGCAGGGACAACCCTCTCTCGGGAAAGCCCGCTGAGGGGGTGGCTCTTCCTTGGTGGGTTCAGGGCTCTTTCCCAGAGGTGCCCTCACACACCCACTTCCTTCATGCACTCATCATGCTGCAACTGTCCCCTGTGCTGGGGCTGCAGCAGCAGACAGTAGTTGTGACCCTGAGGAGACCACATTTGGGGAACAAAGCGAATCCATGAACGAGACACTAAGCACAATGGATGGTGTCTCAACGTGTGATAACGCTGTGGGTAAAGTCAACTGCAGAAGCGAGGAGACAAGGGTGTGTCAGGGAAGTTCCCACTGGGCAGGGGCATCAGAACAATGTCCTGGTCGGGTGAAGGCGTGAGCCATGTGGTGCCAGGCCGACGGCACCAGGGGACAAAGCCAGGAAAGGGGACCATGGAGACCAGCCTGGCTGGAGGTGTGGGGTGGAGAGTGCTGGAGGGGGCAGGCCGTCGGACGTCCCTTCAGCCATCGCCCGGTCAGTGGCTTGCATCTGAGAGAGCTGGAGGGCATCAGTGGACGTGACAGGGCCTGACTCCTCATGGCTGAATGGGTAGGGCAAGGGTGGATGCAGGGGACCAGCTCTGAGGTCCTGGTGACAGATGGCAGCTTGAGCCGTGGAATTAGGGTCTGAGGTGGTAAGCAGTGCTTAGATCACATGTGCCATTTTAAAGGTGGCACCAACAGTATGTATTGACATATTGGATGAAGAATAATGACAGAAGAGTGAGTCCTAGCGCTTAGGCCGGGGGCAGCCGGAAGGGTCATTTACTGAGACGTGGAGGGTGGGGCCAGGGTGGGGTGCTGTCAGGAGCCGGGGGTTGGTGACACTAGTCCAGGTGTCTATCCGTGAGATCTCCAAAAGGAGGTTCACGTAGGCAATTAAAATACACATCTGAATTTGAGGAGATGTTTCGATCAGACGTGCACATTTGGGAGTTATCAGCATGCAGACAGCATTACAACATGACACTTGCTGAGACCCCCGGGGAGGAGGAGGATAGATAGCAAAGAGCTGAGGTCTGAGGACCGAGCTCTGGGAGCAGGAATATTTATAGGGTAGGGAGATGTCCAGAAGTTAGCAATGAAGACTGGGTCCCTGTCACCCCATTCCCAAAAGCCGGCCCATTGGTCCTCACACACCGCCTCGCCCAGCACCTCCTCTGCGTTTTAGACAGGCCTTTTCTGCCCTCTAGTGGTCATGATTGGGAACGCACCCAATGGAGCTGGAAAGCCAGACCACCTTTCTGGGTTTCCTCTGGGTCATTGCACTCATTTATTCAGAAGGCAATTTCTACTAAGCATCGACTATGTGTTAAGCTCTGGCTAATGCAGAAGATACAATGCCCTCTCAGAATTCAGTGCACAGTGGAAGAAAAGACATACAAACACAACTGTAAGATAGTGATTCTCAGCTGGGAGTGGTTTTGGAGACAGTTTTTTAGTTGTCACAACTGGATACAGGTGAGTGGGTTGCTACTGGCATCTAGTAGGTAAGGGCCAGAGATGGGGCAAAAGATTCTATAATGCCCAGGCCATCCTCCTACAACAAAGAACTATCTGGCCCCAAATGCCAGTGAGTGCCAAGGCTGAGAGACCCTGATCCAAAACGTGTCCGGGGCTGTATTAGAGGTATGAACCAAACCATTTGGATGCAGAGCAGAGAGTAATCCAACCTGTCTCTGGGGGACAAGGAAGGCTTCACTTCACAGAATGTGTGGTTTTAACTTGTCTTGAAGGATGAGTAAGGCTTTACCAAGTAGAAAGGAAAGAGATTAGAAAAAAACAAAAAGCAAAAAACAAGGAGAGCATGAACACATTGTGTCGGAAAACAACCTGGCTTAGATGGGTGGTCACAGTCCCAGGTACATCTGGGACAGCGCAGTCTGTGCAAGGTGTTCCAGCACGATTGTTCGAGGGGCTCCCTCCCACTCTCAGATGCGGCCCAGGTGAGATGGTGAAGCAGGTGGTCAGCTTAGATTCAGCTGGAATGGGAGGGGCCAGAGGAGCTGGCCCACGAGAGCTTTGTACAGCAAGGCAGAGAGGCTGGCGTTGGCCGGGAGCAGCGGGGACCCACTGGTGGCTGCCAACAGGAGTCTTAGCTCGCCCAGCGTGGAGGCTGCCGTGAAGGCCCCAGACAGGGAGGAAGAGGCTGTGAGCCCCGGCTGTCAGAGAAACCGCCCTTCACAGTCCTTCTGAGAATGCCAGTTTGGGGTGAGGGTTGCAGAACCGGGCCAAGGGCTCCACACAGGGGTGCGGACAAATGGAAACCCTCCCAGCCCCCGACACAGGGCCCTGGAGGGGCCTCGTCCCCCCGTCCACAGGCAGAGGTGATCACTGGGCGTGTGGAGAAGCAGGGGGTGGGGAAAGTTGGGATTTAGCCTGAACCCTGCTGCTGACAAGCTGTGTGACCTGGGCGGGGTCACAACTCTTTCAGGCTTTGATTTCTCCATCCATCCCAGGAGCATGAGGCCCAGACCATTTCTCCAGACCTTCCCGGTTCTCACCTCCTGTGTTCTTGCGTATTCTACTCCCGAGCCCATCTGAGAAGTGGATTCTGCACCAGACAGCCCGATTCTGGAGGCTGGAATTCTGATCCGCCCCTGGGGACCACACTCCCTTTCCAGGACTTGGGTCTGTGATGAAATGGAAACAGTTCTCTCCACTTGTAAAAGGCAGCCCTGCAGGATGTGTATCATCAAGTGCTCGGCTGGGGCGCCCTGACAGTGACAAGCTTGGAATCTATGGCTGTGAACTCCCAAGGTGCTCCCAGGCTGGGGCTCATGTCCAACACACTGGAGCCTGTTTCTACAGAGCCGGGAAACAGGCTGCGCTGAGGAAAACCAGGAAGGCCACAGCCCCCGGGCCCTCCGAGAGAGCCATCTTGCTATTTACAGATGGCTTAACTCGAGTGGGCAGAGATGCCAGCAGATGGGCCTGAGGCAGGGCCAGCGGAAGAAGGCTTTCTAACAAGACACCCTCCCACATGGACAGCGATTCACAGGGCAGAGTGGGTGGACGCCCCCGCAGCCGAGCTGAGGTTGAGCGGGGAACTCACTCAGCAAGTGCATGGCTGGGCGCGTGGGTGGGGAGCTGAGGCCCCTGACTCCTGCTTCAGGCTGTTTCCTGGACACCTATCCTGAGGCCTTTGCTGTGGTGGAGGAGGTACTGCCGGCTAGAGACACACGTAGAGTTGCCACAGGTCCCCCAGCTGCTGCATGAGACATCTGGGACCAGATCCAATGGCCTCACCCAGGTCTCCTGCCTCTGGTGCCAAGGGGGAGCGATGCCCCCCATCTCTGCCTCATTCCAGAAATCGTGTGCCCCTCTCTCCATGTACAACGTCACCAATAACATCGCACCAAACTCCCTTCCAGTACAACAGCACCGTTTTTAGAGGATTTAGAGAATAAAAGCAAGCTGAAAGAAGAATGGGCCTGTGGTCCAAGCATGAACATTGGGGTACATTTATTCCTTTTGTTTTCTCTTTATCTAATTTTTTTCCCCTTTGACATAGTTGAGTTCATATTGACTATAGAATTCCATGCCCTGATTTCACTAACATGATCATAAATATTTTCCATGCGATTACACACACTCCATAAATGTCAGGCTCTCTGGACCAACCCCTAACTGTTGGACATTTAGACCGTTTACAATTTGTAACAGTTAAAGAATGCTCCAAGGAGCCACTTCACATCGGTGTGTTTGGATGTTTAGGACGACTTTCTTGGGCTGTGTTTTAGGGGAATAGGGGTCACGCGCACACCTGCTCTTCTGGTGGCCCAGCCTGGGAGGGTCCCCGGCAGGTGGCTCACAGAGCCCCTCCACCACTTTCTGCAGCCTTTCTTGAAGACTATGTGATTTCTTATTCCCATGACTCCCCCAGGACCCCTACGTTCTGCAGACCCCCTCTACTAAAGCCCATCACATTAGCCAAGACACTCTCTGTTTAAAGAAAAATAAATTGCACCCCCAAACCGTGTTGAATAAATAAACTGATAACAACTAAAAAATAATTTAATAATCCTAATTTATTTTATTAAGCTCTTAAAAATAATATTGGATATTCTTTCTTATCTGTTACATAAAACATCAATGTAGAGGCACTTGTAATTGATTTACTTATAATCCAAGTAAATATAGATTTCTTGTGTTCTATAGATTCTTCATCACATCCAAGGGTTCTCATTATACATATCTGGTCTAGAAACTTGTCTGTTGGAAGTAATGACTATCCTGGTAAAAACAAATAAAACAGAACAGTAGGTACAACCTTTTAGTCTTGGAAAATAGACAAGCCAGAATCTGTACTAGTTAGATCACTTTATTGTATTTGCAGAATATCTGCTTGAATTACATTATTTTCTACTTTATGTTCTGTTTACTACTCTGTAAAATTATTATAAACAATTTGAAACAACCAATTTTTATTAAAGTGTTGAATGACATTATTTCTCTGTGAAGCAGACCATAAAAAGAATAAACGAAATAAAAAGAAACTGAGAAGCTCCGACTTCAGATGCAGCTGGGTCCAGGTGCGGAAGCAGTGTGGTCAGGACCCGGTTCCTCGCTAGCGCTCAGCCCCGTTCTGTTCATGGCCTCACCTTTAGGACAAGAAGCCGTGGAGTATTAGTTTTTAGCACCTGACAGCTCCCACCTGCATCCCAGAATTTACCCTGAGCGGACCCACTCAATCCTGAACCAATCACTGTCACCAGATACGGCCTGACCTGATGCTGAGAGAATGTGGATAATGTGCTTTGTGCCTGCCACTGGGGTTGTACCCTTATCCCAGGGGTTGGGAGAGGTGGACCCCGTACCGCGGGGCCTTGACCATCACAGAAAGGGGGCTGGACATTGGAGTGGGAGCAGAGACCATCGATGCCACTCCGTTTGACCAAGGACTCTTGTCTCAGAAGCGTGGCAGTTTGCACCTGCAGGGTCCTGCAAACATACCCCCTTGTTATCCCAGAGAGCGAGGAGCCTGTGTGACAAGCTCTCTGAGAGACGGCCATTCTGATTCAGCTCCACCTCACGTGTTCACGTCTGTCTGTCTGTGTGCCTGTGTGCCCACCCGTGCTGGCCCGTTAGCATCCGGGAGACCATCAGCTGTGTGGAAACTGGAATCACAGCTGTCCTGGGGCTGCGCCCTCTCTTGACTAAACTGCCCCTGGACGTAGTTGGCTGTGACTCGGTTTCCTGTCTCTTTGCCCTTGGTGAGCTTCCTCAGCTATGCTCCTGGTGGTCAGTGTACACTCAAGCACTGCCGACGGGTCGGGTCTGATGCAGCACATGAATTCCTGCAGAATTCCTGCAGAAGTTTGTAGTACGCTAGCCGGGTCTCCCCTTGAATGCTGCCAGCCGCAGACAGAGTTGGTTCCAGTCCAGGCATCCGAGTCGCTGCTTCCCGGTGGCCCATGTGAATTGCACTTTGAACTCATTTTAGGGTCCTGAAAGCCAAACTAGCAAGCCCAGCCATGTGCTACTTCACAGGAGATTACTCCATCTACCCGGAAGGACTCTCTTCTAGGAAGAGAGCTCTGTGTGCCAGCCACAGGCAAACGGTGCCCGCTGTTGGGATGGCTGCCCACGCCCTGGCCCCCAGGCTTTCTTCTCTCCCATGGCTGCCCTCTCGCTCAGAGCTGGCTTCTGCCCTTGGGACAGCACCCAGCACATCACGGCCAGCAGGTCATTGCCCAGGTAGCACATGGATGGACCATCCTGTCTTGGCGACCCCACAGCATTTTGTGTGACTCTATATTCTCTTCTGTAGCCATCCGGGGCTGCCATTCAAGATAGCCACCAACCATCTGTTTCTGGCCAGCCTGAAGCTGATGACACTACCATTCCTCCCGTTGCCAAAAGCAAGGAAGCGGCCAGTGAAATCGTCACTGGCTGGCTTCCGTCAGTGAAGGCTGGGTGGCTACGGTTTGAACTCTTTGCCATCTGAATGGGTTAGGGCAATGCTCGCTGCTCTAACAAAGAGACCCCAATTGTACAATGGCTCAATGTGAAGGAGCCGCTTTTGCACCTGGTTGCAGGTCGGTGCGTGATCAGGGCAGCAGCATGCTGTCCTTCATGTGGTCTCTGAGTCCCAGGCTGCTGGATGCTCTGTCCCCTTCAACTAAGGGACGCTAAGGGACTCTGTGCCAGCCAGACAGAGAGGAGGGCCAGCAAAGGGAAGTGTGATGGAAGTGTGTCTGGGACAGTCCAGAGTGGCACATATTTCTACTCATCTCCTACCGTCCAGGACATAACAACCACAAGGCCACATACGATGGCAAGAGAGACCAGGAAATAGAGTCTAGCGATGAATGAAGAGAACGTAGATTTTGGTGATCAGAGAGCAGTCTTTGCCACACGATCTCAAGCCAAATCACAAGCTGGGCCATTTGAAGAGGAAGCAGAAGAAAGGGGTGCACATTGGGGAGGAAGGGGTGCACATCGGGGAGGAAGGGGTACACATTGGGGAGGAAGGAGTGCACATTGGGGAGGAAGGGGTGCACATCGGGGAGGAAGGGGTACACATTGGGGAGGAAGGAGTGCACATTGGGGAGGAAGGGGTGCACAT
>PVKE010026934.1:0-21962 GCA_004027555.1 Craseonycteris thonglongyai
CCTATAAGTGAGGTCATATTTTTCCTGATTCTTTCAGTCTGACTTATTTCGCTTAATAAGATGGTCTCTAGGTCCATCCATGTTGCCAGAAATGACTGTAATTTATCATTTCTCATCGCTGAGTAGTATTCCATTGTGTAAATGTACCACATCTTCTTTATCCAGTCATCTATCGAAGGGCATTTTGGTTGTTTCCATGGAAAACCACTTTTTAAAAATACATGTTTCTTAATGAAAAAATAAATGTCTTCCATTGCTTTGCCTAGTCAAAGTAGGCAAGAGTTTAGACAGTAGACAGTAGGTGGCAAGATCAGGAATTTAAAAACTTGGGAAATGGGATAAAATAGTTTTAGTTGATAGTTTTTCAGTTTTTAACCTGGAACTGATTAGCTCAACTCATAAGCTCTGAATTCTTCGTTAACACCATTTTCCAGCTGACCAGAAGCAACTGTTTGGTATCCCTTCGATGCCAGGGGAAGCAACATAGAATCTTGGATAAGAAATTGGCCTCTGGTGTCCTTCAAATCTGGTACAACCTGGTTTGCTATTCATTGGCAGAAGAAGCTTAGAGCTTTTACTAAACCTCCCTAAGCTTCCTTTCCCCCTCTGAAATGGGAATAATAATATTGGTAATAGCACCTGCCTTATAGTTTTTTACTAATGTTCATTCACATTTTTTGAATATTTCCTAAGTTTAAAGTCCTCTTCTAAATGCTATTAGGTTTTACCTCACTTAATCTCTACAAAAACCCTATGTGGATATTGCTAATATTTCCTTTTTATAGAAGAGGAAACAGAGGCATGGAAGGAGGTTCCCCAGAGTCACACAACAAGTAAATGTCACACTGGATTCAGACCAAGGGAGTCTACAGTACTTAAATCTAGGAGATAGCATAGAGGAAGTATAAATGCATCCAACTGTTATATCATCTTTTTTGATAAAATAGATTAGAGAAATAAATTCAAAGCATTGGAATGTTAAGTTCTGATCATCCTAGATTCAACAAAATTCATACAATCCAATCATTAGCAAATAATTATATCCCATGACCTTCTGGGGACAAAACAATGTCACTATCACTAAAAACATCCTTGTTCAAAATATAACTTTGATAACTACAAAGTCCGTATGATTAGAGTTCTTTCCATTTGTGAACCTTTAAAGAAATATCTGTGCCAATTATCTGTAATTAGTGTGTAGAACTACAGTACAAGATTTTGGCTAAGAAACCTATAATAATTAAAGTGTGTTCAACTCCCCAGTATGCTCAACCCCCAGTTATGTTATTGTAGTTTCCAAATGACATTAAAAATGTCACCTTCTTAATGCTAATTCTTGACTTCAGGAATTAACAGGCAGGTGTTACTAATGGTCCATGTAATTTATAAAATTAGTGGCTCCTTTTCATTAGGACACATATTTGAATGATTTCAATTATTTTAAAGAACAAGAGCACCTGGCTTAAAGTGACTCCAGTTTTTCAGTAAAAGGGGGAACAGTGGTTTATAACAGTCCCTGGAAATCTAGTTACCTGGTACAATGTAAATTTGCGCATCTTGCCCTATAATGCCAACACACTCTACTATACCAATGAAGAATATGCTCTAGACTCAGCTTAATCAGATTAAACTTTCCAGAAAGTTTCATGAGGTTGTCAAGAAGGCCATAGATTGTTAGTGGTTAAAAATTGCTTTTTACTTTTGGTTATTTCAAGCTGTTTGAATATGTAGGTTTTCTATATAAGATTTCCTATGACTTTGTATCAGAAAGACAAATTTTTATCTAAATTTAATCATAACTATAACTATTCAATCATTAGCAAACAATTACATATCACAGCCTTTCAATATTCTATCCTTTTTTTAAAACTACTAACTCCTTTGTGGATCTCTAGGACTGTCTTGGTTTCATGTTGTTTTTACCCTTCCATTGTAGGTTTTATCTTCAATAAAAATTGTCAACTTTAATGGACATTAAACATGAATAATATTGCCCCAGAGTATTTAGCCTGGAGCTTGTTTCAAGTAGCCATGCTTTCTCTTCTTTTAGGTCACTATTGTTGCTCAATTTGATCCTGTTAGAACTATGTCAGATACAATGGCATCGAAAGCAAGGATGGGTATTGGAATTGAAGAAGAATTTATTCTTCAAAAGCCACTCTTCACATTGAATACATACAATGAACACCAGGTAATTATGGCAATTAGCATGATTGATGCAAAAGTGATGGTGATGATAAGAAAAATTGTAGAAGCGTGTGTTTTGGGTTAGAAAACATTTTCAATATTTACATTTGAACATGACACACATCAGCATAATTTTTACTTCTAAATAATAGCCTGTAATTACTGCACAGCCTTTAATACTATAAAATAGTTGATAGGTTATCACACACACAAAAAAATCCAGTTTATTGAAAATGTTATGAATCTATCCTTGAAATTTATGTTTTAATATTTAAAAAAGTTTATAAAAATTTTTTGTTAAACTTATGTTAATATTGTATATTGTTGGTAGATATTTATCATATTCAGAATTTGTTTAAATTCATAACATAAATCCTTTAAAAGAAACAACTTGGGGGAAGCCGGGATGCCTCAGTGGGTTGAGCGCTCACACTTTGCAGCGCCAGGGACCCGAAATCGAATCCCAGCCCCGGCCCATGCGAACCCATGTGCTGAACTGGGGAGTGCCCCCAGTTCAGTTCTCTCTCTGTCTCTCTCTCTCTCTCTCTGTCAAAAACAAACAAACAAACAAACAAACAAAAAACAAAAAGAAACAACTGATGATACTGATAAGACAAAGCAGAGGGAAGCTTTCAGAAATTATAATGGATAGGAACTATTACATTAAAGCTAATGAAAAAATAAAAATTTTCTGTATAAAAAGTGTTAAGGTGTTACTTAACCATTTCTAGAAAGTTTGGTTCATTTTATTCTGTTTCTATAATTGAAAATGATTTTTTAAAAGATCTGTCAATTAAATGGATGGAAGGGAGGGAGGACAAATGAATGGATGTGTGTATTCCTGAACTTAAGGGAGAACGTTTTTAATTTTGCCAATCTAAGGAGAGCTGCTAAATGCTTATTAAATTATTTTAAAAAGCAGGAAACTTCATTCATCCATTGACAGATCAATCGAGTGTGCCTCAACTATGTGCTGCATACTTTGCTAGGGAATAAAACGATGACCAATTTATTTATCAATTGGATAAATAGTCATAGAGCATGTACTATATTGAGCACTGTATGAGGTGCCCTCCTGGACAAGCTAGACTTGCCCTGTGTGGAGGAAGTGAGCAGGGGAGCTGCGTTGGGAGGGAAAGTAACATGTAGGAGAATAATGCCATTAGGTTGAGATCACCTCCATAATGGAGGTCTACGGGCTGCAGCAGCCAGAGGAAGGGAATGGAAGCTTAACACTGTCTGGGGAAGTCAGAGTATGTGTCAGGGAGGAAGCTTGAGATACATCTTAGTTGAGACCTTTTGGCAGCAGAAACAACAATCATTCCAGATGATTTTTAAGCTAAAAACCCAAAAATAGGTTGGGGGAGATGTGGGTATAGAGAGAGGTGTACATTGTAAGGATACAAGGGTGTCTCCAGAATCCAAAGCAAAAGGCTTGGGAAGAATTGAAATCAGAAGAAAGAAAGCTGTCAGATGCCTTGGCTGAGGAATTAAGGGTTTCACCAAGCAGAGGAGGGTGGAAAGAGGCCCTCACTGGTTGTCTTCAGTGTAAGGTATGTGGCAAGGGTGGGTGCTGGGAGATTCACTGAAATTATAGGCTATAAAGTCAGGCTGTGAAAAATGTTATAATAGGTCTTGATTACTAAGACATTTGACCTTTATCCTGTGAAGAGAGGTGAGACTTGAAAGCAGTTAAATTACATAATCAGATTTATGTTTTAACAACATGTCCTAAATGGAAAATTGGTGGGGGTGGGGGTGGTGTGGAGCGTCATATCCTTCTAAGATGGTGGAACCCTTATTAGTGAGAGATGGGCAAGAATGACTTTGGCTAAGGAAGGGGGTGATAATGGAAGTGAGACTAATTCTAAGCTAGGCAATTTATTACACTATTTACTGGCTGTGTGAACATGTGTAAGCTATTTTCCATCTTTCTGTCTTGTTTTCTTCATCGGTAAGATAATAATTTGCAAGGTTTTTGTGAGGATTAAGAAAATAATTGTCAATTGCCTAGAATATTGTCTGGCACCTAGTAGTAATTCAGTAAATTATAACTATTAGGTGTTGCGGCTATTATCATCTAAGAATATGGAATGAAGAACAGACTTAAGGAGAAAAAGTATTTGTTTGTGTAACTTTTAGGGTGAAAATTTCTAGTACACATTTGCAAGAAACTGATTGGCTGCATCTGGAGAGGAATTGGGAAGATGGAGGTCAGCATGCAAGGGGGATTTCCATTTCACTTTGTTTATTCAAAGAATAGAATAATGAAAACATTTTAAACCTCACAACCCAGGGGCTGAGGAGAGAGGTGAATCCTGGACATAATTAGAAGTCAACAGCACATAGGTGGAGCATGAATCGTGGATGTTGACAAAAGTGGTCAGGGAGACTGTACTGAAGCAGAAGAGGAGAAACCTAGTTCTAAGGCTTAAATACATTGGTTGTTAGACATAAATCTCCATATTATTCTTGACTTATATGTGTCATTACCCCTAGTCCCTGTATCAGATTAGTTGCCAACTTCTATAACTCTTCCCTTCTCAGTGTTTAGACAGTTATCTCTTCCTTGCTATCAGCCAAGTTTAGGAATTCATTACTCTGTGTCTAGAAAATTGTAGTAGACCCCTAATCATTCTTCCTACTTTCATCTCTTTTTTCTCCTGCCATCTTAATTTATCCTGAACTACAGTCAAGTCCATCTTTTTGTGCAATGACAATGATTATATTGCTTCCATGCTAAAAATCTGAAACAAACACAACTGCAGTGGTGCCCCAGACTCCTTGGCACAGCCTTCAAGCCTTTCAAATTCAAATGCCAGACTTTGAAGGGTCCTTTTCCAGTGTTCCTCAATGGTCCTTTACCCAAACTCCACTGATCCCGAATTGACCTATTTCACCTCTAAGTTTGCACGTGCTTTCCTTTCTTGCTCAATCTCTCTCCTCCCCACTTTGCCTTATAGAAAAATAAGTTGGACTTTACCATTAGTTCTAGTGCTCCCCTTTACTGAGGCCATCCTAGTCTCAGCAGCACCAGGAGATATACCTACTCTTGGGATATCTGTCACATGGTACAAAAAAAGTATAGTTATCTGTGTACAATCTTATTACCCCTCATGAAGAGCTCCTTGAAGGAGGGGCTGCTTCAACAGCTTATTATCTAATCCTGTTAGGGGGACTTTCAGTCCACTTAAAATGCTTTCTTAGCGGACATCCATGTGTGGCTACCTTCTTATCATTGCAAACAGCACTGTTGTCATTTAATATTCCTAGAAGGGGCAATAAGGTCCAATCAGCTATAAATGAAAGCAGAAATTGAACTACTCATATGTCTAGTTCCACTGAGATTTAGATTGATGGAAGCATTTTCTAGTTCTGCTTGAACCAGAAATCCAGCCTTGGAAGAAAGATCCTATTGATTTTGTTATTCAAGTAGCGGCCATGGGTTTAAACTTAATTCACATATTCCCAAATAATGAAGGAATTAAAATGTTTGTTTAAAGACAGATGCACAAGGTTGTGATTTAGATTTATTTTTTAAATCAATGATTGTCTATATTTTCTAATTCAAGCTATCAATAAATAATGAATTGATGATAGCATTGAAAGTGAGCTTCTTTCATTCTATCTTTTAATCATTTTAATGTGTTTTATTTTGACTAGCATACAATATTCTATGCATCTTATAAAAACCACTGATACATTGGAAAGTGATAATGTCAAATGGTTTGGACATTTTCAGTAAAAATAACTAGAATATAGTTACTGTATACACAAAATTTATTGTCATCTAGTCAGCAAAAACAAATTATGCAGCTTAAGAAAATATGAAACTAAATTATAAAATTTGTTTTAGTTAAATGAATTGCTATTTATTTAAGTTGTATTTTATTTCTACAGATAATATCTGACCCTAGACTTCGTTTTGAGTTAGCACTTCGAGAAGCTGGACTTCATAAAACCTTTTATGCCAAAGAGATATTACCAAAAATCAGTCCTCGTAAACCTCCAAGAAGGGATATGGAGTCTACTGTATTTAAAATCTAGCGTTCATCTTCAAATCGTATTAGACATAAACAAGATCTTTCTCTGAATATATGAAATGTATAATAATAATGTCTAATTTAAAAAAAATTTTAAACTTTCAGACACAGAAACCATAGCATCTATTAAAACAATTTTGCCTTCCTTTTATGATTCTTAGAATTTTATAAATCATTTCCAATGTCTTTGTTATGTTCAATAGTACTAAATTCTCCAAGACTATGGAAGTTAATTATGGCACATATGGTGCATGTATCATTATTTAGTAAATTGAATTTTGAAAGTTATGTCACCCCATGAAAAGAGCTCAAAATAACCATTTGTGAGAATTATAATTTATGTTGCTGTCACCTGCTAATGCTCATCTTCTTGTTATTTCAGAATTTGACTTTTTAATTATGGAAGCTTCATCATCATTAATACTTCTATTATTTCTTGATTCTTGTAAGAGGAGATTCAACCTTTTTCTAAATTTAGAAACCAATTTGGTACACTGTGTTTACTGCAAACCAACCATCCAAACAATTTCATTTTGCAAAGTAGCCTATAAGGATAAATTAGAAATAGCATTTCAAGCAGGGGGATATGTGTTTTGGCTTGGAAAACAATGTATGTGGTTGTTTAGAAGGAATGTTTTTTAAATTTATAATATTTTGAATGCTATCAAATTTTCCACATCATTAAATATCTAGACTTTATAGAAAGGGAGGGTTTCAAATAAAATTCCAGTGTAATTTTTTTTATTATTATTTCTAAAGAACCACACAAATACAAGCAAGTGGTGATGCACAGTGGGAGGTAGTGCTACCATTTTGAGAACCATAGAGAGTTGTACTTGCAGTTATAATAAAAACATTGGTTGAGAGCGAGCAGCACTGTAGTTCTTGGCTATGCCCAGATTCAGACCTTATAAAATGTTTTTTCTTTTTAAAAATAGCATTAATAGGGGAAGCTGGGATGGCTCAGCAGGTTAAATGCTCACTTTGCAGCCCTGGGGACCAAGGATCAAGTCCCAGCCCTGGCCTGTGTGGACCCATATGCTTAACTGGGGTGTGCTTCCCATGCAGGAGGCCCCCTGTCCAGTTCTTGCTCTTTGGTTCAGCCCCTGGCTCGAGGGGTTGTGCCTCCCATGCAGGAGGCCTCCAAAATAGTATGGCCTAGATCAGTTGTTTTTCAAACGTGTGAATCATTAAGTCAATCTAGTATAACCTGATCAGCATTTTCGAAGAAGAATGGTCCAATGATGCCTCCAGCCCCAAATCCGCACCAAACAGTGACACGTGGTGGATGCATTTGTTTCTCAACAATCACCCATGGATTTTCTGAACCCCAAATGTGACAATTTTGTCTATTAACCAAGCCATCAAGATGAAAATGAGCCTCATCGCTGAAGATGATTTTGTTAGAAAAATCAGCATCCACTTGTTGTTCCATAATCCATTCAATGAACTCTATTCGCTGTGCATGGTCAGTAGGCTTCAGTTCTTGAGTCAAATGAACTTTGTAAGCATGAAGATGCAAATCTTTCGTGAGAATACACTGTAGAGAGCTCGAAATGTCCAGTTCTTGACCACGGTGCTGAATTGATGTCCCTGGACTCTCAGCAACACCCTCACGAACGGCTTCGATGTTTTGTGTTGAACGACTTGTTGAAGGACAGACAGAGTGTTTAAGATCACTAATTGATCCAGTCTCCCTAAATTTTTTAATTAATCTCTTCACAGTTGATGAAGTTTAATCACTATTTCATCCATATTTTGTATGAAAATTGTGAACTGTAGCTACCAAACCTTCATTATTTTTTAAATACTGCTCAACAATAAAAATGCGTTGTTCTTTCATGTAGCACTCCAGTTTTAATAACACTGAACTGTCAGCTGTTACGCTGTCTTTTTTTTTCATTAGCAACACTTTACCCCGCGAATGATGCAAAATTCAAATCTTGCGTGCATTTTGGGACACCCTTTATTAATATTCTACTTTTTAGCCATTTGATTTGTTTTAGTTTACTTTCAATTCTGAAATGTTTTTTTATTTATAATTTTTCCTGAGAATATATCACCTAATTTCTGAGCTTTCCTAATTCTGATAAATATTCCTTTCTATCTTGTATCATTTTCATATTTTTTAACTTTTAGATTATAATTTTAATCTATGTTGTGGTAATGTCTCTCTGGTGTTCATTCCAATACTTTTCTTTGCTCATCTATACTTGAAATTAGTTTACCTTTTAGAAATATTTGTGGCTCAAGATAGTTTCTTTAACTTTATAGCTAAAGAGTTTTCTTTTTTTGTTATATTTGTGCAGGGTTCAAAACAGTTTGGCAGCTTATTTGCAGGAGCTGTGTCCTCCTCTGATTTTCCCTGGACCTGCTACCTCCTTTGACTCTGTTGTTCCTATGCTACTCAGTTGAACTCTCCTTGCAGCAGTTTCTCATCATTGTGGGGTTTTGTTCTAGAAGTTTTTACTAGTTAGTCTGGGAATTCTTGAGCATCAGACTTTTCTGGCCACTGCAGACTTAACTGCAAACTCTTTGTACTTATTAGAGAGTGTGAAACTCTCGGTTTCAGCTGAAGCAGTTTCTAGTGAGGACTTCTTGGCTCTTGTAGGGTTCTCAAGTCCATCTGATGCCCCTTACTTTCCTCTGTCCTACAAAGATGTTGGTATAATCAGGTCATATAGCTGTTAGTGGTTCCTCGTTACCCATTCATATTTGTTAGTGTATGGGAATACCTTGTCATCCACTTCTGAAGATTTCCCTCATGAGTTTGTGGTGGGGGTGTTTTTGATTGTTTGCTTTTTATTTCTTTTTTTGTTTGCTTTTATAGGCTGATATGAAGAGATTCTAAAACTATGTCATTTCTGCTGTCATTATTCCAGAATCTGTTCAAACATAACTGTCGATCCTAACTGCCATTTTTGCACCAAACATGCCCCTCCCTTAAGATCACCCTATTTCAGTAGTGGAACCACTACCCACCATATTATGCAAACCTAAAATCTGGGAGTCACTCATCATGTCCTTCTCTCTCTCACTTACCATATCTAATCTATCAAGACCTATTGCTTTATTGTCTTTTACACTGGAACCACACTGCTGTGCTTTGTGGCTTCCCAGCCACACCAGTTTCATATTTGGAGACTCTCCCACATTATGCATCTATCTCCCACATTGGAAACTAGAAATTCAATTTCCCCAATCTTCAGTGATACACATTCTCTGCCAATGAGATACACCTATTTGAGATTTCATTCATAAGAGAGCTAGGTGAGATGCAAGAATCCATTTTCTGATAGGCTGGTTATGAAAAATAAGAGCTTTGGGGGTAAAAGTTGCAAAGCTTTTCATATCTAGTACTCACGGTCGGTGAGGCACTCAAAGGTGCATGGGGCTAGCAGAGCAGCAATGGGTCTTCAGTGAAGCCATCTCCCTGGTGACAGCTGAGTATCTTCCTTAGTTGGGTAACCTTAAACATGGACTCTCTGGTCTTTCTAGAAATTCTAGGAACCACATAATACCCTTTAATAAATTACTTTCCTATTTAAATTAGCCTAAGTGGGTTTTATTGTTTGATACTATATATATAGTGAAACAATGGTCTTTTTTCCATTTCTATAATGTACCAACCACAGTCTCATGCCCTTTACAGATGATTTCTCCATCTCTGTAATTTGTCCTCCTAGTTATCACTTTTTCTCTCTCCAGAGAGTAGGTAAAAGAGAACACTTCCATTATTTATACATTATGTTAATTGCTAAATACTATATTTTTAGAAATCATTTTTATGCTATGGAAGGGCCAACTAAAAATTACTTTCTCTCTCCTCAAAGAGTTCAGCCTGCTTTTTTATATCCAGAGTCCTATATACAAGGATGGGCTGATAAATTTTACCTCCACTTAAATAGAAAATGAACAGGAAAAGATATTTTAATGAAATAAAAAAGAAGTATATCTACATCATTTATTTGCAGAGCTATGTAATTATTTTTCTACAAAATCACCACATATTTCAATATACTTCCACAAACACTGCACTAGTTTTTGAAATCCATCCTTTAAAAAATTGGTATTTTGTTTTTGAAATGGTTTCCTCACTGCAGACTTCACCTCTTCATCACAAACTGCCTTCCTCAGTGTCTTACTTAAAGTCACATCAATGCACTAGTCACCATAAATGGCTTGCATTCATTTGTGAATTATAATTGAAGGAACTTTTTTGGCTGTTAAGAGTTCTATAATATATGCTATTTGAACTGAACATCTGAACATTCTTCTATTTCGATGTGTACTGGGTGAAAAATGTAAACATCTGTGTATGCCAGGTCAATTATGGAGAGAGGGGATGCCAGGATGGCTCAGTGGGTTAACCACTCACTTTGCAGCCCCAGGGACCGAGGATTGAATCCTCGCCCCAGCCCGTTTGGACCCATGTGCTGAGCTGGGGAGTGCCCCCAGTTAGATTCTCACTGGATGAGACTTCAGCCCAGTTGCTACCCTGTGCAGCCCCACGCCCACCTGTGGAATGAAACTGTGTGGAAAAACCTATGATGTGCAACTATGGAGACTGTTCTGGGCCCTCCCCCTTCTCTCTGTCTCTGTATTTCTCTCTCTCTCTCTCTCTCTCTCTCTCACATCAAAAACAATAAAAATCTTTAAAAAAAAAAAAAAAGAAAAGAATGATGGAGAGGAGGTACCATGTGACTACACAGAACCAGTTAGATCCAAATATATCTAATGTAGGGGTGTCCAGTCTTTTGCCTTCCCTGGAAAGGCAATTGTCTTGGGCCACATATAAAATACACTAACTCAAATGATAGCTAATGAGCTAAAACAATTGCAAAAAATTTTATAATGTTTTAAGAAAGTTTACAAATTTGTGTTGGGCTGCACTCAAAGCTGTCCTGGGCCACAGGTGGCCTGTGGTCTGCAGGTTGGACAACCTTGGTCTAAGGGAAGAAAAAAATATTACAGTGGAGGCAAAATTTATCAGCCCACCCTCATTTTTTAAAAATCATAAAAAGGGTGGGGCTTCCTACTTCTGATATATACATTTTGATAGGGACCCCATTTTCTTGGGTTCTATGATGCCCTCATTAAAACAGTTCCATTATCTCTTCACCTGTGCTAAATCTTAAGTCCAGAACACAAAAGTAAAATATGAAATCATTTTGTTTTTATTTTATTTTTTTATTGTTTTTGAGAGAGAGAGAGAGAGAGAGAGAGAGAGAGAGAGAGAGAGAGAGAGAGATACAGACAGAGAGAGATCTGAACTGGGGGATCTCCCCAGTTCAGCACGTGGGTCTGCATGGGCCGGGGCCAGGATTCAATTCTTGGTCCCCGGTGCTGCAAAGTGAGTGCTTAACCCACTGAGCCATACCAGCTTCCCCTGAAATCATTTTGAAGGTAGAAAATATTTTTAAAAGAAGTTGAAAAAATTGAAGACTTTTTAAAACATCAAATATATGATGATGGAAAGAGAACTGACTCTGGGTGGTGAGCACATAATGCAATACATAGATGATGTTATGTAGAATTGTACACCTGCAACCTATGTAATTTTTACCAACCAATAAATTTAACAATTAAAAAAACTAAAACTAACACCAAGACTTTGCCTGAAAAGTCATGAGGAGAACCTATGATACAAACTTTTTAAGATCTCAGTCAAATCCCAGAAACGATGGAGTTTGACATAAAAAGAAAAAAAAAAGATCTCAGTATATTCTACTGTTTCTGACATCTGATCGATTTGTTTTGGGAACATAGTTGTGTGCTTGCTGATGCATTTGAGGATGAATACTTGATAGATCACTGCCCAGTACTAGAGAGGTCCTGAGGGGGAAATGTTCCGAAATTTGGGCATTGGGTGTTTAGGAACAGTGAATATTTCACTTTGAGATTCAGTGCAGAACTGGATTATAATAACAGAATCCACCAGCTGCATGAGCTCTTTTAGAATAAAGTGTCAATCCTTAGGGAGGGATGTGGCATAAAATCTGTCTTGTTATCATATTTTTAAAATCTCTAGAAAGATGCTTTCTAACTTTGGCTGGAATTTCTCTTTTTACACTCATAAGAGCCTGTGTTCTTTTTCTTGTCTACATTCAATACTATTTAAGTCTAACTTTTTGCACTGCATAAACCGATTCAGGTTTGTATTTAAATACATGTGTCAAATGTCACTGTAGGCCTTACTAATTTTGCAAAACACATCTTTTTTCTCAAAGATTGTATTATTTTCTTATGTGGGAATATAAGTATGGAGAAAAGTAGTTGTATTATTTTTCTTCTATTTTGTACATTTTCCCAGACATGCCAGTATTACTTAGCACCCCATATGCTTAAGACTCCTAATATTTATAAACAATTTCAACAACAATTTACTTACATTTCTTTAGACATTTTATAAATATTGTATTAATTTGAAATGCTTACCCTCACAGTATATTTGAAACAAATGCTGCATAAAATGTCCTGTTACTATTGAGATATTATAAACTAAATTAGTTTGGGATGATTATTAAGAGGAATATTTATCTTTAAACTTACTAAAATGAAATAAAACTTTACTTAGAAGTGACTTGCTACAGTAAACCCAGCATACTGCCACATGAATTTGTGTCAACTTGGATTAGGACTCAGCTATCTGGGAAGGAACGGTCCGGGTAATGTGAAGAGAGTATTTTCTCATCTATGTTGTTATACCAATTTAATGTAATTACATAAGACTAGCTTACTAGTGGAAGCCTCAGGGCTCCTCCCCAGAACTTCTTTATTTTAATGTTTCTAGATAATTTGCTTCCCATCCCCAACTTTGTCAGTCCACATCAGCGATTTAATTCAATTCAACAAATATTCACTGAAATCACAGCATAAGACAATGTCTCTGCAACCATTGAAAATAATGAGTATTGTGGTGATAGTTGCACAACTCTATAGTTGTGCAGTTATCTTTAGAATACTCTAAAAACCTTTGAATTATATACTTTAAATGAGTAAATTGTATGATGTGTGAATTATATCTCATTAAAACTGTTACCAAAGAAATAAGGAAAGATGGAAGGAAGGAAGGGAGGAAGGAAGGAAAGAAGGAAGGAAAGAGAGAGAGACAGAATCAGAGAGAAAGGAAAGAATTGTTACATGAACTAAAATGAAAGGAAGATCAAGAGACATTGTATGTGTGAGGGTCTGGAACAACCACAGAAAAATACATATAGAACAATACTATGTATGTAATAAAAATAATGCAAATTTCTGAAAGAATATATAAGAAACTATCAGCTACTCTTACTTCTGGGTAATTGGAATGGGAAGTTTTGGTGGAGTGGTGACCAGAAAAGTTTTACTGTCCCTTTACACCTTTCTATACTGTTATAATGTTTACCATTAGCCAGTATTACATTTATAATAATGACTTCTAAAGCCAAATATTTTATGAGGTGCTGTGTATCAGATGTTGGAGAATCTAAGAGTTCCAGAATAGGCTCTTTAATAGGCAACCACCACACAGCGGTATGAGATGGTCAGTAAAAACTTTTTGACTGAATTAATGGATGGATAGGTAAACTGTATGAATTTTGCCTTTATATGGAATACTCAAACAGCAATTATGTATAGCTACTCTGAAATAGGAGAAATATAGAAGGTAGAAAGACACACTTTGAGATAAATTCTTTCTCCTTCTAAACGTGCTCAGAATTTGACTGAGGAGATAAAACATCTCACATATTTAAGAAAACATAGGGGAAGCCGGGATGGCTCAGTGGATTAAGTGCTCACTTTGCAGCACCGGGGACCAAGGATCGAGTCCCGGCCCTGGCCCGTGTGGACCCATATGCTGAACTGGGGAGTTTCCCCAGTTTAGTTCTCTCTCTGTCTCTGTATCTCTCTCTCTCTGTCTCTCTCTCTGTCTCTGTCTCTCTCTCTCTCTCTCTCTCTCTCTGTCAAAAACAATAATAAAAAAAAAGAAAACATACAAGTAAAAAGCAATAGATAAGGGAACTACAGAGCAAGACACCTCTTGTCTTCCTTTCTTCCCTGATGGGTTTTGATCTATCTTCTCAGCCTCTTGGGACTGGAACAGTTCATGTATTCTTTCTTCCTTCCCTCCTGTTCCTTTCCAACTTATGTCAGAGATAAGAAAGAACTAGGAAGTGAAAGGGGCCAAAAGAGTAGACCCATTTGAATGAGTCCAAAGCTTTGTGTCAAGAAGTAGAGGGAGTTTTATAGATTTAGTGTGTGGCATATAAATAAATCTGAAGTTAAAACATGAAATTGTGGTGGTGAGCTCATGAAACAACACATGGATGGTGTACAGTGATCCCTCGTTTTTCTCGGTTAATGGGGACCAGAACCTTCCGCGAAAGCTGAAAAACCGCGAAGTAGGATTTGCCCCTAGGAATTTTCGTGTATGCGGGTACAAGACTGTTTTAAATATGTAAACAGTATTCATACTTGACTCATTTAAGACAAAAATGACAACAGTATACGTATTGGCTTAAACGTGTCAGTGCTAATGAATAAGGTTAATGACAAAACCTCATACAGTCATAAACATGAATCAACATTGCTTTCTGAGAGAGGCGAAGAGTCTTGTGTGGGGGGCGGAGGAGAGGCTCTCACGTGACTCGTAGCAGCGTTAGGCTCCCTCGGAGACGCTTCTGCTGGAGGCGCTGACGGGAGAGCCGGGGGCTTTACCTGGGAGAGAAACATGGTGATGGGGAGTTGTTGTCTTTGTTTTTTCTTTTCCTTCAAAATTCCCCTGTACAAGGACATAACCCCGTCCACGGGGTTCTGGGCGCCCCGGAGGAAGCTTTCGCAGGGGCACAGCGCTTAGGCGGCATGATAAGGGCTTAATTAATAAAAAAAGTTATCGCTTAAACAAAACAAGTTATCGCCAACACAACACTAAAACCCCGTCAATGCTCCTTTCCGCCATGTGGCTGCCGACATGATTGTATTTTTTCATTTTTATTTTTTGATGAATATTTTGGGAAAACCCGCGAAGCACTGAAGCCGCAAAACATGAAGCGCAAAGTGGCGAGGGAACACTGTATTGTGAAATTGTACACCTGGAACCTATGTAAATTTACTAACCAAATGTCACCCCAATAAATAAATTAAAAAAACACATGAAATTGGGAGACCATTGCAGAGGACTTCTGGGGTTGATTATGGCCAAGAGTGGCCTCAGAAAATTTCTCTGTGGAGAAATGGAAAATCTTCTAGTGTTCTACACAGGTTTAGATAAAGAGAATAGCATAACTGTTGGTGCAGGCACAGAAAAGAAGTAAAAAAGATTGTAAAATAACATGCAGCAAGAATAATGGGACTCAGAGCTCAGTCATGGATGATTGTTCTAAGCAATGTGGCTTGTTGAGAGGCCTTGCATGGTAGCAGAAGTTTTGTTTTTTCTGAGTAAGGATGAGACCCTTCTATTAGGGAAGTTACATTTCTGGGAGCCCCTTTGTTTGAACCTGGCATATTTTTACCCATGCAGGCTGCTGACCATTGTTACCACCTTAGTCTATTGACATGATGGAAGAAACGATACATTATTCAGATGATTCTTTGGTGCTGCTGTGTTCCCTTTGTGGCTTGTTAAAGCTGGAAAGTAATACCTATTTGTATCTGTGAGTTTCCCTTCTATCAGCCTCCAAACTAACCCCTGTCTTCTCAGACATGGGCCTAGGGACCCTTGAATAGCAGCCTAAGATGTTTGAACTTTATCATGTAGACCAGGGCCCCCAATGCTCAGGCCACAGACCGGTAGCAGTTTGTGGCCTGTTAGAAACCGGGCCACACCACAGTAAGTGAGAAGTAGGTGAGTGAGTGAAGCTTCATCTGTATTTACAGCAGCTCCCCATAACTCACATTACTGCCTGAGCTCCACCTCCTGTCAGATCAACAGGGTTATTAGATTCTCACTGAAGCATGAGCCCTATTGTAAACTGAGCATAGGAGGGATCTAGGTTGCCCACTTTTTATAAGAATCTAATGCCTGATGATCTGAGGTGGAGCTGAGGCAAACTGAGCATAGGAGGGATCTAGGTTGCTCACTTTTTATAAGAATTTAATGCCTGATGATCTGAGGTGGAGCTGAGGCGGTGATGCTAGTGCTGGGGAGTGGCGGCAAATACAGATTAACATTAGCAGAGAGGTTTGACTGTACAGAAACCATAATAAATCAATTGCTTGCAAACTCCTATCAAAACCCTAGGAGTGAGTGGCAAGTGACAATTAAGGTGCACCTGGAGGCAGGCTTTATAATAATGGCAAGTGAGTTGTATAATTTTATATATTACAATGTAATAACAATGATAGAAATAAAGTGCACAATAAATGTAATACACTGGAATCATCCCAAAACCATTCTCCCACCACATCCTCCCCACCCCAGTCCATGAAAAAAATTGTCTTTCACAAAACCAGTCTCTCATGCCAAAAAGGTTGGGGTCTGTAGGTGTAGACAGTACAAAATAGTTAAAGCTTTGCTGGGCCTAGAAACAAAGTGCTTTGGGAAGGCTAATAGGAGAGCAGGATACTAATTGGATGGTATTGGGGAAAAGATGGAATTGGGGAACCATTTATAATTACTTAGAATAAATCAGGTGTGAGGTAATATGAAAGTGGGTATCAGTGGAATCTCTGATCCCTGTCACTTCAGGAGAAGCAGGGGAACAGATCTGCCTATAAATGAAAATGTGCACACCTCTCCTGAGTACAAAGGTGTGATGATTGGCCCTGGCGCTAGCTTCTCCTTTCCTATTGTCCAAATAGGGTGTTTCTGAATGCCATTCAGGATCTGTGCTCAACCCTGCTCCTACATGAGGGGTGGTAAGAAAGCCCTCCTCACTCCACATCCAGCCCCAAGACCACTGCTTCTTTTGTCAGCTGCTTCCTTTGTCATCTGCTCCCTCTGTCCTGGCTCTGGTCTGCTGCATCACAACCTGTGCGCGATGACTTCTTTGCAGTTTCTTGGTTATGGGTTTACTGCCTGTGGTGTTCCAGGACCCAGAGGTTGCGTTCACTCACCAAAACCTCCTGTGATATTTACTGTCACCCATCTCCTGTTACCATTCACCTCTGAGGAGTTCTGCCAGGCATCTGCCATGTTCCACCCTGGCTTAGATCTCTCTCGACCACCACTTTTCGTCTCGTTCACTTCAGTCCCTGCAACTCACACCTTGCCTGTCCTTAATTTTGAAAGAAACATATGCTCCCTACTCACCTCCACATGCCAGCTGTAGCAGCTGTCACCAAAGACCACCCCGGAGGAACCATGCCCCTCAGCAGGCAAGCCCTCTGTAGTTCCCCTATGCCACATTGAATCTAGATGGTCTTTGACTTCCATAACCAACAGAATGGGCAGAACTAATGCTGGGCCTGTGCTGGGCCTAATCATTATGAAAGGCTGAGCTGCTCCTGCTTTTGTGTTCTCAGAAGTCCGTTGTCAGGTGAGAAGGGCGACTACCCTGCTAGAGGGAAGGCTACGTGGTGAGACCTGACAAATGCGAAGCTCTGTGGACAGGACATCATGAAGGGGAACAATAAAGCACCAGACACAGGAGGGAAGAAATCACCTGGGACAATACAGTACAGTGAGGCCTCCAGATGATTCTAGCTCCAGCTGCCATATAAGTACACCCATGTGACAGACCACCAGGGAGACTGACCGGTGGGCAAGCTACTCATCTGAGACCCATCAGCCCATGGAGTTATGAGAAATACAGAGGGTGACAAAAAAATGTATACACATTTTAAGAAAGGAAATCTCTGTATTAAAATTGTAATCTCTATATATACTAATAACAAAGGATGAACACAAGTCATATTTGACTTCTGCAATTAGAAGAGGTGCTCAAAGTGGTTCCCATCAGCCTGCTGACACTTCTGACTTTGGCAAGCTTCTACTTGAGCAAACGTTGACCAAAGTGTCCGCTTGTATTGCTGTGTGTGCCATTTCAATTTACCATGTGTCTCAAGCTTATGAATGAGTGTAGTTGTTAAGCATATTGGAGGTTCTGTTGCGTACTTACGTCTCCATTGTCGATGTACTTCCACAACATTCTCAAATTTCAAATACCACTTCAAATGGTCTTGTGCTCCTCAACAACTGTGCTTTCCCCATTTTCTTTGACAGTCCTGTCTCTTGCATGGTGATGCTAGTATTCGTGTGATTAATGCCATCTTTTGAGCCAATATTACATTACACATTGCTACTGTAATTCAATTCAACTTTGAAAAGTAATATAAGATAAAATCTCTTAAAATGTGTATACATTTTTTCACACCCTCTTTAGTAATAAAGTATTGTTTTAAGGTGGTTTACTGTGTAGAAGCAGACACATGAATCAAAACTCTCAACAGATCTTTGATCATTCTAGTCTTTTGCCTGAACCTCTAATAGAAACAGGCAACTTTCATTGAACACTACTTGCATAACAGGCACTGTTCTAGGTGCTTTGCATGTATGAGATAATTTGATCTGTACAAAGGCCTGTGAGGTATGTATGCACTATTGTTAGCCTTATTTTATAGTCAGGAAAACAAATGTGTAGGAAGGCGACATACCTGGCCCAGTATTACACAGCTCTTAAGAACCTATATGTAAAGCCATATAGCCTGGCTTCTGATACCTGAACTCTACTGCCTGCCAGTCTGGCCATCCTTCTCATTGAGAACATCTGGAACTATGTCGGGCATCTAGAGAAAATGAGACAGCCACAAGTCAGGCCTGGTGATGCTTCTTTCGATCTTTACCTGGTGATGGACTCAACTGTGTTATAGTACTGTGATTTAAGAAATGCCAAAAAAGTCCTCTAGCAATCCTCCTACCCCTCAACTATCTCCCATTACCTGGAATAGATGCTGAATTCCTTTCAATAGTGAAGCTCATAGGAAAATGAGAATCCTTCAGGAGGGCTAATTACCGTAAGCCATTGTTTTCAAGGTCTGTTCTACCATTCTTTTCCAAGATCAATTCATTTACCAAATACCATCACAACTAGCGACTATAAAATAAAGTCTCACTTCCTTTGTGTAGATAGTTGGTTTTGCCATAACCACCTTTCGATATTTTTACCTCTTTCTCTTCTGTGCATTTTGGGAAATGCCCACATGTTACAAGCATGTGTCCTGCTTAAAGCTTGTCATTTTTGATACCCCTGTGGCTCTACCACAGCCCTGCTGCTCCACCGATCTTTCTTCACCATCTCATATTTGGCCTCATTTAAACAGCTGCTGTTTTGCCTAAGAGCGGCTATAAGCATGAATACAAAATGTTCTTAATTCTATGTAGTAATAGCTATGATTAGCCTTTGGCAATTAGCAAAATTTATTGAAAGCTTACAGCCTAGAGCCAGGGGTCTCCAAACTACGGCCCCCGGGCTGCATCCAGCCCGTGAGGCCCTCTCATCTGGCCTGTGGAGACCTTTTTATCTGAATAAAATAATATTAAATAAATAATTAAAAACAACATCTATGTTTTGATTCTTTTTTATTTGGACCTCGAGTGTGTAGTCGGCCCCCAAATTGCTGTTTGATAGTTAATGCAGCCCGCAGGCTGAAAAGTTTGAAGACCCCTGCTAGACCAAAGGGATTGTGGTCAGAGAAATAGCTAATGTACTAGATGTGGCCGCAGACCAGATCTTCCACAGGAGGCCTTCTACTAGCCATCATTCTCCTTGACAACACCTGCCATGGCGTGGGCATGGCCAGTCAGCCTGCATCCGGGAGGGATTCCACGTGCTCCCCCACTTAGAGGTCAGGCTCCAACTCTCTCAGGCTCTAATGACAGTCCTTCCTTTAGAGTCTTCCTGGGACTATTGACTGAGGCTGGGGAGGAAGTTGGTGGGAAATGAAAACCCCGTCTCGTCCTGATGGGCTTAACTTGCCCCAAGTACCACCAAAGTACTTGTCAGAAGCTGTTCATTGTCTAACAAAACTGTGTTGGGCACATGAAAACTTCACTGCCCTAAATCTGACCCCATCTCTTCTCCAGCATGACCTGAACAGTTGGACACTCTTGTATACCCTCTTGTCATTACTCAGTCACTGTCCCAAGTCTCCTATGAGCAGATGGATTTCTAGGCCCAAACATACAGAGCTCTCAGGAACAAGGGAAATTTTTAGGCGTAGAACAATTTAAATATAGATTTCTGGGGAAAAACAAAGTTCTTCAAGTAATCATTCTGCTAAAAAAATAAGCCCAAACATAACTAAATCAAATGCAGTATTTGAATCTGAAGTATCTGAATTTGGGGGTTTCTAAGGTATTCAGGTTTTCAAACAGAACAATGGCATGTGGGTATATAAAAAACCTGCACACTGTAATATTGTGCATTAAAAGTAACAATAATAACAACAACAAAAGCACCGTTGGAGTTAAGATAAGGTGACCAGATTTTAACATTGGTAAAGCGGGACACCATTGACTGGGGGGGAGGGGGTTCTTGATTAAAAATTTGGTCTATCTCCCGCCGTTCCCTAGCTTGTCGTGCATTCTTTCCAAAAATCGGGACTTTTTTAAAACGCCGCAGGACGCGGGACAAATTGTTAAAAATCGGGACTCTCCCGCCAAAAGCAGGACGTCTGGTCACCTTAAGTTAAGAACACAACACCTCAAACATATGCAACTTTGTAACCAGAACACTAACATCAACAATAATTGTTACCTGGGGAGTTAACTTGGACCACACAGGAGTCTGCCACAGTGAATAAACTAATGAACTGAAATAAGAGGGGAAATGCTCCTCGCACCTCATTTAGAGCACAGCTGGGAAGTGCTAAGGAAATGCCCATGGAGGTGGACTCCTGAGCTAGCAGGCGGCCTTATGGTGGGCAGTGTGCATCCAGGTCATGGCTACCAAGCTCAGTCACCTCAGCTACAGCAGGGTAATAGGCCAACAGGTTTCCTCACCCATGCCCTTTGCAGAGTCAGATTTCCCCCCCAACCCTTCTTTTGAAGAGAGTAGTCATTTCATGTGTCCTATTTGGGGGAAGTCTCCATTTTATCTCCCTCCCTGTGCAGCACAGAACTAAAATCTTGGGCTTCTGCTTCTATGTGTCACCCAGTGTCATCCAGCAGCCATTTAACTCCCATATCTCTGGGCCCCTGGAGCAAGGGTCAGCAAACTTTTTCTGTGAAGCATTAGGTAGCGTTTTCACCTTGGTGGGTTATATGATCGCTGTAATAACAACTTTGATGCTGTAGTGCAAAAGGGAGCCAGAGACCAAATATGAACACAGCCTAGCCAATTTCAATAAAAGTTAACAAAAGGAGGCCAGTCTGGGTTGGCTGCCAGGCTCTAGATTGCTGACTCCCCTGGTTTCTGTGTGTTCATCTACCTCTGTGGTCTGGGCTTCCTCTTTACTTTGTCTGTTAAGGGTTTCCCCTAATTTCTTGTGAGCTTAACAAGACCATTTAAAGTATCTTTGGGTGATTTATATAGATCTGGGTGTTTTAGGATGGCAGAAGGATTTTTGTAATAACTAGTTCTTGTCCTATTGCGAATATGATTCTGGTATATTTCTTTTCTATTGCTTTAATCTTAAGTTTCTGTGTCATTTTATCTTAGAATATAGCTGAATTTTGTTTTAGTTTTCAATCTAATAGTTCCGTCCTTTAACTGATGAGTTAAATATCAATTTATACTTACTATGATTATTGATATGTTTATATTTCTTTCTGTCATTTTATATTCTATTTCTTATTCACTAAGCTAGTTT